>SJYS01005087.1:2462-39882 GCA_006410695.1 Philantomba maxwellii | reverse complement strand
TAGCCCACCAGGCTCCTCTGTCCATGGGGTTCTGCAGGCAAGAATACTCAAGTGGGTTGCCATTTTCTTCCTCCAGGGGATCTTCCCAACCCAAGGATCAAACCCTAATCTCTTATGTCGCCTGTGTTGGCAGGCAGGTTCTGGTTAATACTTACTGAAATGATAATCTAGTTGGCCTTGAATATTATCAATTATTGCTGTATAAAGATATGTAAGACTATTGATAAGTAAAACCTAGCTCCCTTTAAAAATGACATTAGAATGTCTCTGAGCTGAAACATATTTCATAGAGCATTTAGATCTACCTTCTCATTTTATAGATATGAAAACTGGTGCAGGCTTAGCTCCTTTACAAGAGTTTAAATGGCCAGAGAGCTGGGTAGGAACCCACGTCCTCTGGCTTGAATCACAGCTCTGTGCCATGAGTTCTTCATGAAACAAGCTCATAATTGCTCTCTTTGGAGGGAGGAAGTGGGAAACATTAAGTGGCTTTCACTATTGAAAATAAATATAAGTGCTGTGTGTAATGTCTCTTTGTTGATGAGGGAGAATTGGATAAACATTCATTCTTAACATTTTTGTTTTACGATATTCATCTTTTCCTGTGTTATTCAGTCTCTTCACTCACTTTATCATAACTTAGATGAGGATTTTTTCCTTATTAAAGTGTTGATGTGAGATGTGATAATTAGATACTCCTTTTTAAAATTAACTGTGCCCCACTGAGTGTCTCTTTCAGAAAGTTGGTTTCCTCTTTGTAAATTTTGGAGTGCAAACAAACAGTACACTAAGATCAAACATGTTTGGGTACCTAATGATACGAAATTCTTTTACCTGCTAAGCAGTTTAGTGCCTCTCTGGTCTGTTTTTTCCATTACGAAAATGAATTATTTCATTTTTGTTTAGGAACTTAAAGTAGAAGATTTACTAATGATAGGCCCATTTCAGATTTACGTCGTTCATTCATTCTTACCATCACCTCTAATCCACGTATCTGAATATAGTAGTGTCTTTGTAAAAACATAGATACATATTTTCCTAACTTTTAGAAATTTACCTTTCATATATTTTGCAATTTAATTCATAGATATTCCTAAACTGGTTTTTATTCTTCACTTGGAAAGGCGGGATGTAATTGCCCCTTCTGTTTTTTAACGGCTCTCAAATACGTAAAGACCGTATTTTGCAGTGCAGTGTGGGATGACTCCAGTCAGCTTGTGTAGCAGGAGCTCTCCTAGATCAATGAGTTGATTCAGGAGTCAGGATGATGGTAGTGGAAAGGGTCATTTCTCCACCATCACTGAGGGAGAGAAGGCTCGGGAGGTTTTCACCTCACACCACTCATTTGTACAATGTTAATTTCTCAAAGGAGAGAGGAGCAAAGAAAAGGGATGAAGAAAACATGCGTATGCCTACAGCCAGCATTTATACATTGTGTTGGAACATAGAGAAAGAAAAAAGTCCTCTGAATCCCCAAAAGGCAAGCAAATTATTATAATGAAATGCTTAATGTATATTTTAGCTAGGATTATTAGTATTAGAGTGGTCAAATTTATAATGATGTGGATGGATTATTTTTAACGTGCTGATAAATTTTTAATGCATGTCTTGGATAATTCATGTGCAGAATATACTTACTCTTATTTTATAGAACTGTAGAAGGACAGCAGCATAGTAAAGGGACGTAGGCTGAGAATCGGAAGGCTCTCAGATGCCCACTGAGATGGTGTCACTCTGTTTCTTTAGACATCTCATTTCACAATTTTCAGGATTTCTCTCTGGGTCTGTCTTCATCTATATATGGAGGTTTGCAGATTAGTTTATCTCTATGGACTCTTTTTGCTCAAATTCTATGACTCAGTCAGTTATTACTTTTGTTTTCATCCAGCCGCCCACAGAACCCCTGGGAACACTGAGAATGCAATCAGTCAGCTAGCCAATAAATATTTATTGAGTGCCTACTAAGTGTTTGGCTCTTTTTTGGACCAATAGGGAATATGATCTGGTTGGGAAGACAAGATATGAACACAAAGGAAGATAATAATCTGCAGCAGTAAAAGATAAGTGCCAAATGAATGGCCCAGCCAAAGGAATTGAGACGAGGGACTGCAGTGCTTGACTGCTTGGATTAAAGCAGAAGATTGAAAGACTTTTTGGAATAAGGTTAGAGAGGTCTATGCGAGCTTTGTTGTAGAATGCTTCTTTACCTGCAGTTTGTAGCAATGTAGTCACAAAGAGAACTGGATTTAAAATTTTTTGAAATCTAGCTTCTAGCTTTGATTGCCACTTACTAACATACTAGCAGGATTACTTGTAGCAAGCCTGAGACTGATTACTTTTTTTTAATTTATTTTTTTAAGAAATACATACTTACCACCTTTCTGTTGCTATAGAAAGATTAGGTTGTGTGCCCAGTCACTCAATTATGTCTGACTCTTCGCAAATCTATGGATTTTAGCCCTCTAGGCTTCTCCGTCCATGGGATTCTTCAGGCAAGAATACTGGAGTGGGTTGCTATTTCCTCCTCCAGGGAGGTCTTCCTGACCCATGTCTCCTGCATTGGCAGGCCAATACTTTACCACTGAGCCACCTGGGAAGCCCATAAGATTAGGGCTTAATTAGGGATTAATGTGTGTTTAAAAGCGTGGCCTGTAGCAGACACCCAGTAGATGGTCATTAAATCTGAAATCATTCTTGGAAAAGTTCAAACAAGTTTTTTGTGACTGTGGTAGATTGGAGCATGATGATTAAGAGGATTCAATTGAAAGTGATCAGGATTGGAAAACTTTGCAAGGAGACCAGATTTGGGAGTGGGTGAGGGGGGTGTGTGTGGACAGGTAAGTTAGAAAGAGCAGGATAGAAAACAGTCATGGGAGAAACACTGGAGACTTGAGTTCAAAGTTTGGACAACTAATTTTATCTGGGAATGAATACAGATGTCAGCTTTAGGTGACTGGGAATCTAATGGTCCCACAATTAGAGATGTTAGGGAAATGAGCTGATTTGGTAGATTTGAGAAAAGCTTAATCTGGGGAAGTGAGTTTTATTTTTGAAATGCTGAGTTTTACATGGTGATGAGTCATGCAAATTCACATGTCCTGCAAATAGTTTGAAATGTAAATGTATGGCATATTTAGCAATGAGTGGACCAGTTTGGATATGAAATGCATATTTGTTAGACAGCTTGCTTATTGCAAGCTAGACCCTTGATTTAATTGGCTATCTCAGTTGTCTTTGCAGGGTCTGATTGCCTCCTGGAAAGGAAACGTGGTTGTCCAGTAGGGGAGGTGCCACTTTGGGTATGTACCCCGTGTTCTGTCCTGCAGGAGAAGGGAGATTCAGCTGAATCCATGAAGCTTCTATGAAACAGACATTATGATGAGAGGTGGAGACTGGGGTAATATTTGAAGGTGGTATTATTTCATTGCTTCTTACACTTAATATGCCTCTCATACCTCAACCAAGGTTCATCACTGGACTAATAACCTCCTCTGATATTTTGCTGACTTGAAAGTACAGCAGTGCTCAGAGAAGAGCTGGCATAATAGAGTATAATACCACAGTTTTTCTTGTCTTATAAAGCCATAACCAGGATATTGCTGAATAAATGGAGCTATCATATAAGAGGTGGCAATAAGATTACAGTACTGCAGAAATCCTGGGGGCAGAATAAAATTGTCTATTTAGTAAGCATAACCATTGGGTGTTATGCCTTTTCCCTTTCCTTTTTAAAATTGTTTTGACCCATATTTCCAGCACTATTCTCTCCCCTAGCCAGAGTTAAGAAGTGAATTAGGTGTTTAATTCTCCTGCTTCCGAGTAGGGTTCTGTCTTCTTTTCTGTCCATTGGTGTTTTCAGGAGATGAGGTTAGGTGAGCCCTCATGTAGGGCTCGAGTGGGAATAAGGTAATGAGGATGTTAGGGCTCAGACACATCTGAGTGGAGAAGAAAAATGGCTGTTCCTGGAAGGTTGAATGAGAAGTCACATCTTCATCACCCACATTTTTACGCCCCGGTCCCTAGATATCTCTGCCTTTCTTCCTTTTCTTCCCAAACCGAAGAGCACTCTTGGTGTGCAGTGGGTCATGGCCCCTGATGCTGCTTAGTCTTTTGCCCGTGTCCAAGGGTAAGCCTACTGTTGACACTGAGGGTTGGATGGATGTCTGTGTTGGGGATTCAAGGATTTATTTGTCTTGAATATTGTCTGTCTTTATTGTGAAGCAGTCATTTTTTCATGAAATGATTCCCCTTCCCCTTTCTCTTTCATCTCCACTCTTCCCTCCCTTCTTTCATTTCTTTGTTTCTGCAAATCTTACTTGTAGATCTCCGTGGATTTCATTTTAATCATGTATCCTTCTGGATTCTTCCAACTGGACTAAATCCATATCAGTCTTCATTGTTTTCTTTCCATATCGCCTTCCCTACAAAGGAAGAATGATTAGGATTTATGAAAGTACAAAAATAGGGTCCTTGATCCTAAGAAGTCTTGATTTTTGTATCTCCAGTCCAATCTCTAGAAAATGCTCTCATTGGTAGAACAGTTCTGTTTAGAACCTGTATATATTCGGAATTAATTCTCATTAAATACGAACTACTTATTGAGGGTGTTTTGTTTGAAAGGGTCCTTTTTTATATATTAGTGTATAGCCAATAGTTGGAGAAGGAAATGGCAACTGACTCCAGTATTCTTGCTTGGGAAATCCCATGGACAGAGGAGCCTGGCAGGCTACAGTCCCTGAGGCACAGAGTCAGACACGACTTAGTGACAAAAAGTCAGACATGACTTAGTGACTAAACAGCCAGAGCTGTTTCAGGTGGAGAGCAAAGGGACTCAGGCGTACATATGTTACATATACATGTAATGCATGCATCCATTTCCCCCAAACTCCCCTCCCATATGTACTCAGGCGTACATACGTTACGTACACATGTAATGCATGCATCCATTTCCCCCAAACTCCCCTCCCGTCCAGGCTGCATTGAGCAGAGATCCCTGTGCTGTACCACAGGTCCTTGTTGGTTATCCATTTTAAATATAGCAGTGTGGACATGTGAATCCCAAACTCCCTAACTCTCCCTTTTCCCCATCCTTTTTTTTGTTTGATTAGCTTCTAAAGCTACTCAGATCAGTCCATTCTATACCTCCCTGCTCTTGAGTCCAGCTTCCTGAGGTCCTGCTGCTTTGTGGATCATGCCGTGTTTCATGTTCACAACCACAGCTGGGCTGGTGGGTTGACAAAAGCAGTCACCTTTGGCTCTGTGTCTGGAGTGAATATATCCTGCCCTAAGACACTCGGTACCTAATGCCATGCTTGATAATAACTTTTTCCTCCTTCATTTCACTGTAGTTTCTAAAGCTGCTTCCTGTTTTTGATCTATGTTACGAGTTCTGGAAAAGTCCCTAGCCATCGTTCAGACCCTCTGGTGACTATCCCGGTGACAGGACTTGTTAAACAGAAAAGGAACCATTAAGAGTAAAAAGATCCAAAAAATCTATTTTAGTTATTTTTAGAATTGCATTAGTTCAAGGGTTGAGTGAAAAAATAGGGAAGACGGTGGGGGAGAGATTTGGGACACATACAAAGGAGGTTGTGCCACCTCAGATGTTTCTAATTACTGATGCTTCTAAAACAGAGTCTCCCGTCTACACACGCTGCTTGGTCATGTGGGAAGTGCCTCCTGGACATATTTTAAGGGAAAAATAAAAAATCGGAGTGTCATTGTCTCAGATTCTCAGGAACTTAACCTGAAATCGGAGGATAAAAGACAGTTTAGACGCTAGATGGGACAGGCATAGCACGACCCCTTGTAGACGGTGTTGTACTGGCTTACCCCTTGTAGACAGGGTTGTACTGGCTTACGGCAGCTCCCTGTTGCTCTGTTGGGCTTTTTCCTAGTTTGAGGCCTGGGGGAGAAACAGCAGTCAGTAAAGATCCTTATTCATGGCCCATTGTCTGTAGATCCCTCTCACCCAGAATTCCACTCTCACCCTTTACAGTCTTATTTTGCGAGTCTGTAAAAGCCAAGTCTGTCTCAAGCCTGAAATTGTCAGGTTCTTGCCTGGTGTGCATATTAGAGATCTGAGTGTGAACTCATGGAGAAGGTTGGAGGGGAACCTGGCCTTGGGGCCTGTTGGCCATTAATCATCCCCCCACCCCCACCTTCTTCACCCTCTTAGACTGAAAAGCCCATGTTTTCTGTGTATATGAGCCAAGGTGGCCCTCATACTCTGAAGAAAAGCACTCTGTCCAGTGCTTGCTTCCTGCCTCATCACCCAGTCTTAGGGTGATCTCTCCCTCCTTCCTGGTCTCTAACCTATTTGCAAAGAAAGACATCAGCTGCCCCTTGCACGGTGCTGAGATGTGAGATGAGCCATTTGATATATTAGAAACAAATTGGGGAGCCCTGTCAGCCAGGACACTCCATCTCAGAACTTGTGAGGGAGCGCATCCTTGTGGTGAAGTTCCAGCCAGTGTGGAAGGAAGTGGAGTCAGTTTCCCAGCTTAAGATACTGGAGCTTTTATGGGTCGCGGGTGACAAAGGCCCTGTCTGTATGCCTCAGGCCTTGTTGGATCATATTCTCACAGTATATAGCCATGGGGTACATTGTACGCTCAGTTTATGAAATTCGACCCATGGGACCTTGAAGTTATTGTAGAAAAATCATATGGGGAGTGCATGCATGTGTGTGCGTGGATGCGCACACGTGAGACGGTGCCTCTCCTAGAGGTGATGTGACTGTTATACATGAATTGAGCTGTGGTCTTTCAACCGTTTCCTTTAGCCTTGACTCCATAATAGTGTGAAAGCACTTTTTTATGGGCTTACTTTATTCTGAATATGTGTCCACGTGTTCATTTGCCTCAAGGAAATATTCTGCTTTTTAATCTCCATGGACACCTCAGTGACTGATAAAATGTTGATGGTTTTTAAGTGGAAAATGTTAAGCTCAAATAGCTAGATAGAGATCTATGAGCCAGAGCCATTGAGAATTATCTGTTATCCTTACTCAGATGGAGAATGACGTGTGTTTGTATGTGTGTGTGTAATGGTATTATGCCTTATGTGCACTCTTGAAATTTACTTATCCATTTACCCTAGCTTCTCTTTTGACAAGTAGCATATACCCTTTAAATTAGCTCTACCATGTGCTGTGCTTAGTCGTTTAGTCGTGTCTGACCCTTTGCAACCCCATGGACTGTAACCTGCCAGACTCCTCTGTCCATGGCAATTAGGACCAAATCATGGAAGTCAAAGAAGGTGTAAGTGNATTAGCTTCTAAAGCTACTCAGATCAGTCCATTCTATACCTCCCTGCTCTTGAGTCCAGCTTCCTGAGGTCCTGCTGCTTTGTGGATCATGCCGTGTTTCATGTTCACAACCACAGCTGGGCTGGTGGGTTGACAAAAGCAGTCACCTTTGGCTCTGTGTCTGGAGTGAATATATCCTGCCCTAAGACACTCGGTACCTAATGCCATGCTTGATAATAACTTTTTCCTCCTTCATTTCACTGTAGTTTCTAAAGCTGCTTCCTGTTTTTGATCTATGTTACGAGTTCTGGAAAAGTCCCTAGCCATCGTTCAGACCCTCTGGTGACTATCCCGGTGACAGGACTTGTTAAACAGAAAAGGAACCATTAAGAGTAAAAAGATCCAAAAAATCTATTTTAGTTATTTTTAGAATTGCATTAGTTCAAGGGTTGAGTGAAAAAATAGGGAAGACGGTGGGGGAGAGATTTGGGACACATACAAAGGAGGTTGTGCCACCTCAGATGTTTCTAATTACTGATGCTTCTAAAACAGAGTCTCCCGTCTACACACGCTGCTTGGTCATGTGGGAAGTGCCTCCTGGACATATTTTAAGGGAAAAATAAAAAATCGGAGTGTCATTGTCTCAGATTCTCAGGAACTTAACCTGAAATCGGAGGATAAAAGACAGTTTAGACGCTAGATGGGACAGGCATAGCACGACCCCTTGTAGACGGTGTTGTACTGGCTTACCCCTTGTAGACAGGGTTGTACTGGCTTACGGCAGCTCCCTGTTGCTCTGTTGGGCTTTTTCCTAGTTTGAGGCCTGGGGGAGAAACAGCAGTCAGTAAAGATCCTTATTCATGGCCCATTGTCTGTAGATCCCTCTCACCCAGAATTCCACTCTCACCCTTTACAGTCTTATTTTGCGAGTCTGTAAAAGCCAAGTCTGTCTCAAGCCTGAAATTGTCAGGTTCTTGCCTGGTGTGCATATTAGAGATTTGAGTGTGAACTCATGGAGAAGGTTGGAGGGGAACCTGGCCTTGGGGCCTGTTGGCCATTAATCATCCCCCCACCCCCACCTTCTTCACCCTCTTAGACTGAAAAGCCCATGTTTTCTGTGTATATGAGCCAAGGTGGCCCTCATACTCTGAAGAAAAGCACTCTGTCCAGTGCTTGCTTCCTGCCTCATCACCCAGTCTTAGGGTGATCTCTCCCTCCTTCCTGGTCTCTAACCTATTTGCAAAGAAAGACATCAGCTGCCCCTTGCACGGTGCTGAGATGTGAGATGAGCCATTTGATATATTAGAAACAAATTGGGGAGCCCTGTCAGCCAGGACACTCCATCTCAGAACTTGTGAGGGAGCGCATCCTTGTGGTGAAGTTCCAGCCAGTGTGGAAGGAAGTGGAGTCAGTTTCCCAGCTTAAGATACTGGAGCTTTTATGGGTCGCGGGTGACAAAGGCCCTGTCTGTATGCCTCAGGCCTTGTTGGATCATATTCTCACAGTATATAGCCATGGGGTACATTGTACGCTCAGTTTATGAAATTCGACCCATGGGACCTTGAAGTTATTGTAGAAAAATCATATGGGGAGTGCATGCATGTGTGTGCGTGGATGCGCACACGTGAGACGGTGCCTCTCCTAGAGGTGATGTGACTGTTATACATGAATTGAGCTGTGGTCTTTCAACCGTTTCCTTTAGCCTTGACTCCATAATAGTGTGAAAGCACTTTTTTATGGGCTTACTTTATTCTGAATATGTGTCCACGTGTTCATTTGCCTCAAGGAAATATTCTGCTTTTTAATCTCCATGGACACCTCAGTGACTGATAAAATGTTGATGGTTTTTAAGTGGAAAATGTTAAGCTCAAATAGCTAGATAGAGATCTATGAGCCAGAGCCATTGAGAATTATCTGTTATCCTTACTCAGATGGAGAATGACGTGTGTTTGTATGTGTGTGTGTAATGGTATTATGCCTTATGTGCACTCTTGAAATTTACTTATCCATTTACCCTAGCTTCTCTTTTGACAAGTAGCATATACCCTTTAAATTAGCTCTACCATGTGCTGTGCTTAGTCGTTTAGTCGTGTCTGACTCTTTGCAACCCCATGGACTGTAACCTGCCAGACTCCTCTATCCATGGCAATTAGGACCAAATCGTGGAAGTCAAAGAAGGTGTAAGTGAGACGCTGCATGTGTATGCAGAGAAAATTATTCACGTAAGTAAAAGTATTAAGGGTAGTGGAAGGCAGGCTTCTCATAGTCAGAAGGGATGTACAGATAAGGAAAGGAAGAGAACTGCATGCGCCTCGAAGTGTTGAATGGGGTTGTAGTACCTTTGTGAACTCATGGTGTGCTAAAAAGGTGATGCCAAGACAGGATGAAATAGACAAGAGGTTAATTGGGGGAAACAGAGAAAATGGGGAGGGAGCTGGCGGAGGCTGTGAATGCTTAGCCTCTGTGGAAAAGGGAAGGATGGAAGGTTGAACTGGAAACATCTAACCTGGGGCTGGGCAGTCCTGGGAGTTCCAGTGAAGATGAGGGGCGGGCTCAGAGCCGCGGCTCCCTGTCCCCCTGTCCGAGCACAGCCAGCTCCCTGAGCAGTGTCTGCACTGCGGTCGCTCATTGGCTGGAAGCAGCGGGGGGAGGTGTAGCTTTGGTGGAAACAGCGGTGGGTTTCAGAGCACAGCAGCTGGGACTGTCAGTCAGCTATGCTTCCTGCAGTCAGAGATCCAAGAGGCACGTTTTCATGACTGCCACACATGGTTTTCAATGGTTATAGATACAGAAATAAGTGTGTGGAGATAAAAATGTAAATGTGGACTATTTGGATAAATGGCTGATTTCAGAAATGCAGAAAACAGTGGAAGATGAGCCCGGAACACACTGTGGCTTGAAAGCAAGGAAGTGCTCAGAGGATGGCAGGACTCAGGAGCCAGCTTGACCCGGCTCCCACTGGCCAAATTGGGAATAATTTCAGCATCAGAAAAAATAACGATTGTAGTGGCTTATTTGGCTCTTTAGATGAAATATTTCATGACCATAAACCTCTACAAATCAATAAATGAATAACTTGGGAGTTTAAAAGCTACATAGTTTTTCAATACCTGTTATGAAGAGGAAGAGGGTAACTTCATAGTGGAGAAGCCTGGTAGACACTGCCTGAATCAAGTGATCAAAATTAACATTATCAGTAAATTACACAAAAGAGGCCACGGGAACAACATAGCATCACTTCTGTGACATTCCTGCCAAAGATTCATAACTTGCCGCTGATCACAGAGACGTCAGACAGTCCAAAATTACTGGCCTGTACTTGTGAGAAGTTTCAGAACTGTGGTAGCCTAAGAAAGATTGAACTTCTCCAGACTGAGGAGACAGGATAGCAAAATGCAACCCCGATTCTGCTCCAGATCTGCTTTCCCCTAAGTTCTCTATTGGAACAGTTGACAAAATTTGAGTAGGGCTGTATGTTAGATGGCAATAATGTGTCCACATCGACATCCTGGTTCAAGTCATTATTTACTATGTGGAAAAATATCCTGATTTGTTGGAAATGCACATTAACGGTTTGGGGGATGACGGTATAAACAGGTCATTTGCTCTCAAGTCAGAGATTGGCATGTTCTTTGTTACTGTATGTACTATTTTCCTGTAAGATTGTTTTAAAATTATCCCCTCCTTCCCCTACTTTTAAGTAATCTAGTTAATTTTAGTCAGTTATCTGACCTTCTCTATATAATATTGCTTCCAATCTTAGGTTTGGGGTGTAGGGATTGGGGAAGGCAGGCAAAAGTGTAATCAAGTAATTACTGTGAGTGAAATCTACGTTTTAAAAATCCTACTCTCATATATGGGCACAGCATACCTTTTCCAGATTGGCAGAATATAGTACCCCATGGTTTCAAAAGTATCTTATAATGAGAAAGTAGATGCTTTTTACAACCTGCTTACTGTGGAAACGAGTGGGCAAGGAGGATGTAGGTACATGGAGATCCTTTGAGAAAGCTCAAGAGATCCATGTTGCTTCTGTTTTTCTCAGGAACATCTGATCCTGCATGGTGAAAACAGTTCACTTCCCATATAACCTAAAATTCTCCTTGAGCTTGGAGAAGCATTTCAAGTCCAGCACTTACTCTCTTTCTGTTTCCAGCTGATACACAGAGAGATGATTTCCTGTTAGACTTTCAAGACTGTTAGGTCCCTTTTTGTATGCTGATTGTGAATTATCCATTCGAGCCAGACATGTGTAATTGGAGTAGAATTACTGATACACTCAAGAAAGCAGAATTTTTAAATTTGTCTAAAGCAGCATAATGTCATGGTACATAATTTAATGTTCTCTTTCCTTACTGGGCAACTAATCAGTACACCAGTGTCAAGTTCTGAGCCATCTTTGGCCAGAGGGAAATCTCCTGACCTTTCATTAGTGGCCCAAAGAAATGAATGAGAGAGTCAAGTACACGGATCTCGGCTAATTCCATTTTATTTGTCTCCCTTTCATTCTCTTTAAATACAAGTCTTAGATAATGGGGAGGAGAATGACAAAAGCTGGGAAGGCATGTTGAAAGCTTTTGTTCTTAATTCTATGCTGGGCAAGCTTGGCTAATAAACGCTTAGGATAAGAATGTTCCAGCGCTGTATTTCTCATACTTGGCTACAGAGCAAGAAAGACATAGCCTTTGCCCTCTTCGACCTCATCAGTTTGAGGTGGAAGATGGGTGATGAATTAATTGTAATACAGCGTGATTTCACAGGGGAACACATACCAAGATGAAAATGCACGTGGTGTGATTCTCACACACCTGGCTCATGGGCGGGGCCCTGTAGTGATATCTGTTATTGTTTCCTGTGTTTTTACCTTCCGTGCCTCTGAGCACTAACATTGCAGCCGTTCTCCAGGAAACGTCTGTGTTTAGGGAAAAGAAGCTAAAAAAACATGGATTGCACTGAAGCTTTGGAGAGAAGGGACTGGAGGTGATGGGCAGGTCATGGAGTTTAGAATCTGAGGCCCTAACTGGTTTGCAGATATTTGCTGGCAGGATCCAGAGGGTGAGAAGCCTGCAGGAGAGGAAAGGGTTGTGTCCTTGGTTCTGCTGGACACGCAGGAACTCAGTTCGATACTGTGAATTGATTGGAGCAGCATTAACCAGGATGGATCATTAAACATTTGTGCTGTTTTGCTTTGTATTCTCCAGCTTTTCATATAGAAGCTTATTTGTGTGGATTTTTCCCTCGCCTGCCCTGTCATTCCAGCTTTCTGTTCCAGACCCCACATATCGACTGTAAAATGTCAATGCTTTGTTATTCCACACGCAGTACCAAACATGTCTTTGTTGTTCTGGCATTTCCGATCACTAAGCCCTCACAACCTGTTGCAGGTGGGCGTGTCCCAGCCGTCCCTCTGGCCTCTTGGGCCTTGGGTGAGACCCTTAGTTAAATTCTCCCCATCTACAGCTGCTAACTTGGGGCTGCTGGTATTTTCCACCCTGCCAAACCCAGCTCGGCAATGATGACAGCGTTTGCCAGCACGCTTATGTGGTGACTCAGGAGACAGGGTGGCCAGCAAAGCAGCCTCTTTGTGGGAGTGGATTTTGAGAAGTGCTAATTCCGTGGCAGTTTGGAGATATTAATATCGTGCTGGCAGTAGATAAACAGGCAGCAGAGGGGCACATAATGAGAAGAGAATCAGCCACAGCATCTTTTCCTTCTTTATCTCCCTGCACATATTCCCCCCTCTCTTTTTCTTTTTTCTTTTTTAAAGTAAATCCCTGGGCCGATGAAGAGAACCCTTAAGTGGCTTGAGCATGCCCATAGACTGGTTTAGGCCAGCTCACGGCATCCCCATAGGCTGGGAGTCTGAGAGCACCAGAGTGCTGAGAGTTAACTGCCTTCCCCAGCAACACTAAATCATAGCATATGGTACAGTAGCCTATTCCTTACCATCCCTCCTCCCTAAAGGGCAGCTCACCAGATGGTCTGAGTGGGTCCTTTGGTGTGCTTATGACAGACACAAAGAAAGACATAACCGCCGCTCTCCCTCAGTGATACCATGCCTCTTGTCTTGCAGTTACTTGCTACAGGTAACTTTTGAAAATTTGTTTTTGCAGTTTCACTTTTGCCCATCGAAGTTCCCTTTTCCGGTTGAGGAGGCACTAAGCGAAAACGCTTCATTAGCTGTCCGAGCATCATTTCCAGTGTACTCTTCTGAGTAGAAGAAAGTCGCTTACAGTGGCCCCACTCTTATTCTAGTGAAGAGAACGTGCAGCACCTTGAAGTGTTTTGTTTTGTTTTTTTTTTTAAGCAGGATTCTAATCTGAATATTCTGTGGTCCTAAAAGGACTGTTGGGAGTATTGCTTCAAAACTGGTCATCTGAGATTCTCTACTTTTTTACTGTGTTCCCTAGCTCATGCCGGTTTTAATGAAGATGTTTCATCCTACCCCAACACCACCCCTCTGCCACCCCACAGTTCCTCTTGACCTCCCCTCACTCAGGCCTGCTTGGAGTCAGCGGAGAGTCAGTGTCCGGGGTTCTAATGAGAAAAGACACACTCTTGAGTGTTCCATGAAACCAGCGTTTCTAAGTTTGCCAAAATGGAGCACAGTATTTTCTAGTTCCAGTATAGGCTAGAAAAAAAGGAGATTTGGGGAAATTTAGGTCATGCTTTTATGTGCTTTGTTTTTTAGCTGTGTGCCTGGTATTTGAGAACAGACTTTTCTTGAGGGTAGTGACTTGTTTATACCATTCTGTAAATAGCCCTGCCTAATGTGGGCTTTTTACAGATATTTTCTGCCAGGTTTTATGTACGGATTGATATAGCATCTGACTGTACTAACCACAAAAAAGTGCTGAGCCAGGGGACTTGGTTATTCCCCCTTTTTGTTTGGATTTCTAGCTTAGCAGCTCATTGATCTTGAACTCCCTCCCTCTGCCAGGATGCCTTAAGACCTCCAGGTGCTAACTGTTGTTATTGCTGTTGACTGAGCCCCACATGCACCTCAAGTGCTCACTGACCTATCTTTTCTGTTTCAGAAACATTGCCGAGGCCCTTGTCAGCAAAGGTCTAGCCACGGTGATCAGATACCGGCAGGATGACGATCAACGGTCCTCTCACTATGATGAACTGCTCGCTGCCGAGGCCAGGTGAGATGCCTAATCATTAAAGTGAATGCCTTGGGTCCCCCAGCCCCACTTTATTCTTTCCCACTCCCCTGCCTGCCCCTGAGCAGAATGTGATGGAAAGCAACGTGCTGAGAAAGCCCATATTCTTTTATGATTGTAGCTTTTCTTCTTCAAGATAAAAGGGGCCTTACTTCATACTTGCAATCTAACCCAGGTTAAGCACGCTGGGGCCTCTATTTTTTAAAATTTGCAAAATTTAGGCATATATTAGACGTAATCTTCCCAGAAGATGTAGTAAAATGAACAGATGAGTAAATACTATGTGGAATATTTTCATCTCCACCATCCTTTCCTTCCCAGGAACAAACCGTGGAGCTCTGCTTACTATGCAGGGCGTTTGCCTCGGGTTCATCCCTCCAGGGGCCTCTGCTCCCCAGCCCCTCCCAACTTACCACCTCTAGACCTTTCGTCATGTACAAAGGAAATGAAAACATTTATTAGGGAATGAGTTTGGGTGTCACACTTCTGACAGCTGGCAGGAGAGCGTTTGTGAGAAGCCCCGCGACATTTTCCTTTCGTCCTTCATCCCTGTGGCTGATTGCCCCAAGGACATGCATGCTGCTCAGCAGTATTTCTTAGCAGGGACCTTTCTCAGGGCTCTTTCTCATGGGCCCTTCTGTCACCAGACGGGACTGGGAGCAGAATAATTCCTCTAGCCTTCCCAGGAAACAGCAAGAGCTCAGTGACCATTGCTGGATCCCTGTTTTGACCCAGAGCTCAGCGGACTGCTGCACTCTACCAAGATAGACCCATTGTTTCAGAGGGCTTCAGATACTTGTCTCATGCAGACACTTTCCTGTGACCTAGGAGTTTGTCCAGAAGCTTGTTAGTTTCCAGCTTGTGCTCCACGGTTCACGGAGGAATGAGTTTGAGCCCGTGTTATCTGTACCTCAGATTTCGTCCCTGACATCACTTCTCTTGCTCTTTGGCCCAGAACACTGACCTGATAGGAGACATTTGCCTCTAACACCATGTCACATCCTGATGGATAGGGCATCTGTAGGATGCCACACGACGTCAGCTAAGAGAACAGCCTGTCGCATTGCTATGGCTCTTTGGATTCTTTTCTCGTGGGATTTTCCCTGGAGGACCTGCCTCAGACTTCATTCTTAAGCACAGAGTTCAGTGTCTTTGGTTGTTGAATGTCTAGTGTAAAATAATACCACATGGATTTCCCTGGTGGTCCAGTAGCTGTGACTCTGCTCCAATGCAGGGGGCCCAGGTTCAGTCCCTGGTCGGGGGAACTAGATCCCACATGCTATAACTAAGACCCAGCGCAACCAAATAAACACATTAAAATATTAAAAAATAATAATACAATGTGTAGGCCGTAATTGATGTTTCTCTTTAATCCTCCCTCACATCTTAGGCTTTTCTCCCTGCCTATACTATCATTAAGCCAATGGGTTGAAAGGACCCATAGCGGGAAATGCAGCTCCACATTTCCAGTCCTTGTGATGATCTCGCTATTCTAGGAAATGGGCAATGATTAGACTGTTCTTTATGTGGGATTCGGGGGTGGGTTCTTGCTGGGCACACTCAGTTGGTCTGACGGTATCCGAAGAAGCAGTCTTGCCTTGCCAGCATAGTGGGAGCCCTTAGCCATTCCATGGGATCTTGAGTCCCATTTTCCGCTCTGCCTTCTCTCTGCCACTAGTGAATGTTTAACTCTGACAGGCAGGTGAGCATGGAAATAATTTGCCTAGCTGCTCCGGAGAGTGAGACCACAGCAAGCGCTTATTATACTTTCGGAAGTAGCTGGGTTGTGCTCTAATGTTTAATGAGTAAGCAGAGTTGGTGAAATTTTTTAGGTTTTAAGAAGAAAACAGTCCGGTTCTCATTTTGAGCTGATGGAATGTAACAAGATGCTTGCCTGTTAAATCAATGAGCTGCCTAGAGATAATTGTGTTGAGCCACCGATTTCAGACCGATGGTGGAAAAACTGGCTTTGGGGCCATGGCCTTATGGCAGGTTGACTAAACAGAGGGCTATCAAGTGATTCCCCTGGCCGGTGAGGCACCGCCATGAGGCAGTACATACCTCACGAAGCGCTAGAAGCGGCCTGTGTGACCTGCGAGTGAGTCCTCCTCGGGAGCAGTGCTGTCCACGAGCCCCAGGAAGGTGGCTCCACGCCATCTTCTAGATGCCAGCCCCAGCCGGAAAGACAGGAATACCTGCCAGATGGGAATGGTGGCACCTCTTTTCTGAACGCTGCTTTATCTTAAGTTGCCCCATTCGCACTCCGGCCCCTGGGAGACATTCCCTGTGTCACCTCAGCACTTCTGTGTTCGTGTCATGTTACGACATGTCAGAGCGCTTTCTGCTTGGCGCCTCTGCCCCTTACCCTGCCCGTCTCGTGAATGTGATCTGAGTTCACCTCTCTATCTAATTCCCCTGGATAGATAAGCTGTATTTTTTTTTTCCCCAATTGAACTCAGCCTGGTAATTTGATGTCCCTGTCCATGTGGTTCCTCCACCTCCCAGCTGAGTGTCCTCTGCAGATTTCATTAGTAAGTTGTTGACNATAAGCTGTATTTTTTTTTTCCCCAATTGAACTCAGCCTGGTAATTTGATGTCCCTGTCCATGTGGTTCCTCCACCTCCCAGCTGAGTGTCCTCTGCAGATTTCATTAGTAAGTTGTTGACCCCTTTCCTTGGCCCTGAATAGAACCCCTAAACAAGAATGGCTTTGCTGTTGACTCCCAGTCTTTCACCGCCTGGACTGTCACTTAACTGTCTTTTGTTTATCATCCTGCAGTCACTTTTTAATCTTCAGTGATTGTGTACTGAACCACGCCAATTTGAATTAATTTCCCAAGTTAAATTTCTGGAGGTACTGTATCTAATGCTTTAGCAAAGGACGAATGAATAACATCTGCTGTGTTCAGGGCAAGTCACTCATCTTGGAACTCTTTGAGTGAATAATAAGTGGATGAAGGTAACATGGCAAGACCAGCAGTCATCTTCAGTCACCCAAGGATGGTGATTCCGATAGACTTCTCTGTCCCTGAGCCCCAGATCCCCATTTTCTTCTCTCGTTGTCACTAGTGGTCTTGGCCATGGTGCCCAATGCCCTCTTGGCTTCCCAGAGCGCTACTCAGCCATTAATCCTTTTAGAGAAACATTGTAAGCTTCGGGGAAGGGCAGCCTGTTAACTCAGCTGTTCACTCTGGGTCAGCACAGCTGCCTGCACAGGAGCTGATGAGCCCTGCCGTCCCTGCTTCCTCTGTGAGGGGCTCTGATCTGCCGACCTTTCTCAGATCCTCTGATGGGAGCTCAGGGAATGACTCATCAGGCGCACGTCGGGAGAGCAGGTAAGACAGAAGAGGAAGAAGAATGCCAGTTTGCAGCTCCCTATGCTTTCAAGCATATCCACCTGCCCGCCAGAAACGAGCTCACCGTACCCTCCACAGCTCTGTTCCATGTGCGCCTGACCCTTTGCCGTGCCTTCATTCAAATGGCGCTTTGCTTTTGGGAAACCCTCAATACGCCTCAAACACAGGACGCATCTTGAGAAAGCCACATTTTTTTTGTTTAAAGGACAGATGAACCCCTCGTTCCCAGCAGGTGGCCTTCCTTTCTAGTTCACTTGTCCACCATCGGCTGCCTCTTCCCTCCTTACCTTGTGTCCCGGCAAGATAAGGGTTTGGCACTTTCCTGTGTGTTTTGGGGCCTCACTTCTCTCATGGGCTCCGTTGAAAAGCCCCTGGTTGTGTCCCAGCCTTGAGAGCTCCAGTGTGTGTCCTCGACATTTTTAGTAAAAAGAACTTGGGTACAGCTGACCCGCACTCTGACGACTCTCCTGAGCTTGGTGCCCTCTGTCAGGGACATCACATAGTCTCTCTTGGCAAGTGTGTCGCTCCTTTCTGCATCATGCTAATTCTTCCCTCCCATACTGACTTCCCAACGCTAATCATTCTTATCTGACTTTGTATTTCTTGGCCAGTGGGCTGGCTGCTTTGTCTATCCTGACTAAGTATTCTAAGCTGAAGGCAGGGCTCTGACTCCTACTGGGAGTCACATATCCTTCCTAGGTATTTCCAAGATACTGGGTCATTCATTATAGGGACCCTTCTTATTTATAAGGTATTAGACAGTCTCTCTGGAGAAGGAAATGGCAACCCACATTCTTGCCTGGAGAATCCCAGGGATGGCGGAGCCCAGTGGGCTGCCGTCTATGGGGTTGCACAGAGTCGGACACAACTGAAGCGACTTAGCAGCAGCAGCAGACAGTCTCTCGAATTCGTGTGTTTTATATAACACGTGTTGTTTGATTTTAAACAGTACAGAATGTGAGTTCCCCTAGCGTTCTACAGGCCATCCTGGTGGACTTTTGTCAAACTCATTATGGACACTAAAGATAAGCTGGTAACGCATGGAGTCAAAGCCTGGCTGTGTGTCCTGTTTTCCTTGGACATCCCAACCTGTAGGATATCATCTGTCTGCATTCTTCTAAAGCTACCTTATATTAAAATGTAATATTTGAAGGTTTCCTGGAAACTTACTCTGTGGTTCATCGCAGGACAACACAGAAGTTGTTCAGAAGTTGGGGCTTTATTCCTTTAAGGCACCTTTTAATTCTGAGATTTTGTGATTTCAAGATAGGCTGTATATATATATTCAGAAAAGAAATTGATGCCCCAACCTGACAGTGGGAAAGCAATTGTGTTGAACAACCTAGTGTCTGAGCAGATTTAAATGAATTTAGATTCATTCTGGACATACATAATGAGGTTAGGGTTATCTCAGGAGAAGAGAAAAGGGCAGGCTCTTATCTTTTCCTGTTCTCTTCCTTGCCAGCACACCGCAGATTAAGGAAACGGGGGCCTGTCCTCCCTCTTGGTGAGGCAAGCATGAGCCTGCCCTGTCTCAGCGCTGTGTGGACTCCTTGTCCTCCCCAGCCCTGCAGGGAGTCCTGTTTCTGATTGCAACTTTGCTTTTCTTTAAAAACAAAAACAACTAGTGTTCCTGCCTTGCCAACTTTGCCTTCTCTAGTCTCTCAGCCCTATAAATACCAATCGGGGAAGGACAGAGGATGAGATGGTTGGATGGCATCACCGACTCAATGGCCATCAGTTTGAGGAAACTCCGAGAGATAGTGAAGGACATGGAAGCCTGGCGGGCTGCAGTCCATGGGGTCGCAAAGAGTCAGACACATCTTAGCGACTGGACAGGAACAACATTAAAATCCTATCAACTCTCTCTCGCTTTTTTACCCAATGTCTTTGACAGCACCCTCCCTATTGTGGAGTTCTCTCAGCTTGAACCTCCAGGAAATCTGTGTTGGCATTTCCATCCCAGACTTTGATTAGAAGGCTATAAACTTAACTCTTTCCTAGGCCAACACCGGTAGTCATTATTAAGAGGGAAACTGTTTCCTAGGCTAACACCTGTAGTCATTATTAAGAGGGAAGCTGTTTCAATTAAAGATCTCTCTTGGTGATACAGTTACTGAGTCTGCGGTGGGCTTACTGACTTCCAGGTAGCAGTGCTCTTGGGGCAATGAATTGTAAATGTATTTTGCATTTCTGTTGAAGTACTTCCAATACCACTGGGAGAGAAATGTGCTTGAGCTCCCACTCTTGATTCAGCCAGAGCAGCTCCACTTTATTCCCCTTGATTTATAGAGGGATTTTCCCACAAAATTTTAATAGGTGGAGGAAAAAGATGCCTTGTGCTTAGACAAACACAAAACATTTTGATAAGGTATTTCCTATCTGTGCCTTCAATTTAACTGGCATTTTCAATGCTGGTTATGAATGAAATGTGAAGAATTACTCACCAGCACTTTTTTTCTTTCTATTGCTTTAATTGGAAGAGGTCAACATTGCTGGCTTGACACAGTTTTGACTTGTGAAATGCCTTGGTATGAAGCAGATTTCATCTTCCTACCAATCCAGTGAGAAAACTGGTGTTGAGGTTGAATCTGTTTTTTGAAAACTTGAAACTAATGTATCCTATCACAGTGTATAGACTGCATGAGTTAACCAGTTCTCCAAACAAAATAAATTATTCCTGTAGTGGGTACAGTTGTTCAGGCTGGTTATCTCTCGCACATGATGGCTTTGCATTCATTCCTTTTCTTTGCCATTTTCTTGAGTGTGTCCTGGGTCCTAGGCACTGGGGATAATGGTGGTGAAGAAAAAAGATACCAGACTGAAGCTTTACAAAGCATGTAGTCTCGGAGGGACACACATTGAATAATTGAATAGGACCTCTGGGTATTGCTATTTTTCCTATTCTCATTTTCTTTCCTGTTTTCTTAGCCCCTCCTCTTTTTTCCCTCTGCATCATTAACACTGCCCTCCTTACATCTTTTTTATTCCGTTTCTCATTTCTATTAAAATTTCCCATGAGGACACCTCCCTGAAACTCATCTCTTCCATCCAACCTCTGTTCTGCTCAGTCGTTTAATGGTACAGCTTTAAATAAACCAAGATTTCACATTTTCAATCTAATGACCTAACCAAGTGAACATTCTCTTTGGATAAAACTAGATCCTACCAAATACTGCTGAAAACCAGAGCTTTGATTTGAAGTTTTTCTCTTCCTTTCCTGTAGCACCAGAGTGCAGGTGCGTTTTTGTAGCCCAGAGTCGCAGAAAGCTGGAGCTGGGTAAATTGTCTGCTGCCCTCTTCACCTGGCTGTGTTACAGGATGCTGGTACAGATTGGACGCCAGCTCGAGAAGGAGATTGGTCTTTCTCTTAAGTAACTGCTGCTTTTTCTTCTGTAACCCCAAACGTGCACACCCCACCAGATTTGGGGCTTGCCTGTAGGTGGCACAGCCAGAGGTTGCTAATGAGATTCAGTGTTGGGAGGGTTTCACCGTGGGGGAGCAGGGCACATCAGCTCCTGCAAGTGGATGTGGTAACAGGAAAATGCATTACAAGAGCGGGTGTGGGGAAGTGATTTGACGATACAGCTGAATGTGGGGAAATTTAGCTTTTCCCTTTCTTCAGAAGAGATGATGCACTCAACATCCAAATAGCAGTAATCAATCTGCATTTAAGGCAGCACAAATGGCCACTTCTGGAGAGCTGTATAATATCTCCATTTCCAAATAATTTTCTCTTTCAGGATATTAAGAGGATCTGTTCACTCTTCATCCTATCTCGCCTCCCAACTCCCAGTTCCAACCTATATGACTCAAGCTGTGACATTCGTCTCAATGATTAGTGTAAGGGGTTTGGGATAAAGTCAGAACCCGCAGGCTTTAGCTCCTGTGTGTACACAAGGTATGGGCAGTCAAGTCATGAACTCACAGGAAGAAGTCCTCGTTGCCCAGTCTTTTCTGTAATTGTTAATGTGCACTGGTTGTATTCTTGCAGAGGAAGTTCTTGACTAACATCTTTAATTAATTGGGTGTTCACTGCCCCTTCCCACCCAGCTGTGACCGTTTATCTGCCCACAGCACCTCATCTGTTCTCCACCATTTCATTGTTCTTTTGGCTAAAAGGCTCTTGCTCCTCTCAGATAGCCCCTAAGTATCTGAGGTTTCAAAATAGTTCCAACATATTTCAAAATACATTTGAAGATTATCATACTGTGAATATAATTTTAATCCCAAATAAATAAGTTGTAGCAATAAAGCGATAACGTTTGATCCTTGCCATTTTTGAATATCTCCTAACTTGACTCCCTAAGCCACTGGTTCTTATAGTCTGGTCCTCAGACCAGCAACATCATTTTCACCTGGGAGCTTGTTAGAAATGTGCATTCTCAGGTCTTGCCCACATCTTCCCGCCCTAAACCTATGGAAACAGAAACTGGAATTCAGCCCCAGCTATCTCTTTTCACACGTCCTTCAGGTAATTCTAACACACACTAAAATTTGAGAACCACTGCCCTAAACAATTCTTAACTGCTATTTTTTTTTTTTTTTTAAGAAAAAAATTAAAATTGTGTCCTTTGTGCAGCACATTAATAATTTAGTAGTTGGAATTGTAACCATTAAGCAGAGGTGATAGAGACTGAGCCGTGGACGGGATCGGCTTTGGATCTCTCTGCACTCCCGCCCTGGTGGTGCTTCCCCAGCAGCCACACTTGTTTCTCAGCAAGCCCGTTGACTAGCTCTGTATTCCCTTTAACTCCTCCTTCCCCTTCCTCATGCTCTGCATTTGTGACTCTCTAACCAGATTCCTTCTGAGTAGCCTCTACCAGCTCTCGGCTAATTTAATATGAAGTCATCTTGAGAGTTGCTGTTCTCCCATGATCTGTGGTATCAGGGGGCAGAGTGGTTGGGGAGCTGAGTCTATTACAGACGTCACCCTCCTACTTTTGCTCTAATCCCTGGAAATCTCCCCGGAGGACTGCATTTCAAATAATTAATCACTGATACATCAATGCCCAGAATTTTATAGCAGCTTGTGAGAGAGAAATTTCCTTCAGAGCTTGCTTTCTTTTGTAGATCTCTTTGCATCAAAGTTTCCTGTAAATCCCCTCATGTGAATGTGATCTTCTACGCTGCCCCCCCAACTCCTCTCCCCTAGCTCTGGGCCCAGAAGTTGAGTAGGCTTACTTCCTATGCCTCTTGCTTCTGGGTCAAGTTCAGAGAGCCAGATCTGTAGTGGATGGCAGTGAATCTTTTCCAGCAGGTCCCTGTAAATGTACTCACATTGGAAAAACTATTATCTCAGCAGTAATTCTGTTGCGTCTTTTGACTGAGTAAAAGGCATTAAATTTTTCTCTGATGTGTTGTTTTTACAGTAACAAATAGCAGGTGCATTGGAGGAGAAAACAAAAACACATGATCTGATGGGAATGTGGATGAGCGAGTAAACAATTGTGAACATCGTGATAAGCATGAAGATCCCAGTGGGCATATAGGATGCGTGGGAACGAGCGCCTAAATCGAAGGATTTATCCACAAATAGAGTCCACAAGCCAAGGCATGCTCTATCCGGGTTGCCCGGGGAAAGGAGGTGAAAAACAGGAATGGTGCTTCACTGACCCATGACACAGCCATCCCGATTATATGAATTTATTCTAAGAGATAATTAGATGCCTGACAGTTTAAGAATTATTCCTTTGGCATCATTTATAGGGCTGGAAGTGTTACACTGGAGTCCTACAGTCACAGAGATGCCCAGCAGTAGACAATTGTTAAATTATTGGATGTGCATCCATGTTACAGGTTTATGTGCAGTAATTAGAAAATGATATAATAAAACTAGCAACACAAGGAAGTGTTCATTTAGTTACTGTTTCTGAGGGGGAAAAGAACAATTGCTAAACTTTGCCCACAATATTCCTTAAGTGGGCAGGTATGGTAAAGAATCTGCCTACCAGTGCAGGAGATGCAAGAGACGCAGGTTTGATCCCTGGGTGGGGAAGATCCCCTGGAGAAGGGAATGGCAGCCCACTCCAGTATTCTTGCTGGAAAATTACACGGTCAGGGGAGCCTGGCGGCCTACAGTCTGTGGAGTCACAAAGAGTCGGACACAACTGAGCAACAGCGCGCACACACACATATGTGTATCAACACTTAGAAATTACGTTAATGGTGCTTTTATCTTGAAATTGAATTATGGATTGTTCTTTCTTGTACTTTTTCTGGCCCTGTATTACCTCTGTGATAAAGACCTGAAAAAATTATAAAGCCAGTGTCTTTGAGACAGCTTTCCATTGTCATTGCCTCTAATCTTCCCTTTCTGCAGCCTTGTCCCCTCAAGAAGACTTGAGGCTGACACGGGCCGTTTCTACTGGGCGCTACTAGGCCTGTGGCCCTAACCTGGGACAGCGTCGGCTGCTCATGTTTTCATGAATCTAATACTGCGCTGCCTGGTGATTCTCTTCCACAGAGCTCAGTTTTCCCCTCTTAACCTGAGCACAGCAGATCGCTTGTCACCCCCGGCACAACAGAAATACATCTTCATTTCTTTTTACATTAGTTTCAGATGAGGTTGCCCAGAGTTCCTTGTTATTTGCTCTGTTGCCTCGTAAGTCCTCCCACCTCCCCTTGACCGTAGGACTCAGTTTCCTCCTTTCCCAACTATGTACGCTCCATCTTTTCCGTCTTATCAGTGATTCTGATTTCATTGACAACGCAGCTGCATCATCTTAGCGCACCCGCCCCACCGCTGTGCACCTGTGCACGCTCGGCATCTCACTTTCTGAGTGTCAGGACCTGGCTTGCCTCCTCCAGGAGCCAAGGAACCAGTTAAAAAAAAAAAAAGCTGAAGAAAGTGTTGCTTGCTGCTGTGTTTCACTGCTGTGTTTGTTTCAGTTGAAACTCTGTATTCATCAATGTGAGCTAAAAATACATAGCAAGATTCTTTGGAAGTTTAGCAAGTTAACTGGCTCTTTGTTCCGTTTTTCCTCCTTTCCTGTTTGGATTCTTTCCCTCTCTCCGTAGTTACATAGTCTCTACTACCCAGTCGGTGCTTCTGACGGTCCTGCCGCTTGGTCCTGTTTTATTGTTCTTGGTAGCTGGGGCTTTGCTCCCGTCACTGCCTTTCAGAGGGCCGGCCGCCGCCTCTAGCTCTCGGGGACCTGAGGAGGGGAACGCGAGGCTTCTGATCTTGATGCCCTTGTGCTTCTGCTCAGAGGACAGGCTTTCAGCTCTTCTGCCTTGCCCCACTCCAAGTAGTGAAACCAAGATGCCCGCAACCTGGAGCATATATCTTACCACAAGTCTGCACCTCCAGGAAAGCCAACAAGCTCACTCTTCTGTGCTCTGTGCTCACTTTGGCATTATCCAGTCTCCAGTCTGAAATATCTTCACACTCTGTGTTAGTCAGCGGACATCTGTTCAGCTTTACCAGGCGCACAATAATTGAACTAGATGACCCTGAGTTTAAGACTATGTGAATATAGCTCTGTATTAAATAGCAAATATTAAGGCTAGAATTCAGCTCTCAAAGGGCCCATAGTCTAGCTATAGAAATAAAGTGAATGCATGATGCAGTTCAAAAATACTGCATTGCAATTTGTAACTGGATGCTCAACTGAGTGATGCACAGATGTGCACCCATTCACATATATAATTCTACCGCTTCAGAGTAGTTTGTAGATACTTCCAGCATTCAAACAGACCCCCACCTAGGACCCCCAATTTAGCAGTTTGTATGTGACAGCTGTTTTATGATTGATTGGGATGAGGTGGTGGCTACAGATAAGCTGTAAATCTCTTTTTTCTCTAGTGTGAACCTATGAATGATTTTGCACGTAAGGGTCTGAAGAAAATGGACTCACTGGATTAGAAGGAGTAATGTGGAAACCGTGGGAAGACAAACGGGCCCATGAAAGCCAGGTTGCACTTTCCCCTTGATGGCACAGGCTGGGGGTCTCTTATGGGTATAAGCAGGGGAGCAAAGTGATGAACTGATTTTGTGAAGAAGTCATGGAGCGGTGGTGTGCACTCTCAAAGGATTTAGTTAAAATAGTCCTGATGTTATCTTGGAATAAATTGACGTGGGCCTGGCCCAAGAGGGTTACAGCAGAGCCGAGTGAGCACAATTAGGAAGGAAGAAAGGCTTGGCTGTAGGCAAGGACACAGAGCAGAGTTAGGGGACAGCTTGGTTTCCTGGTTAACAAGACAGTGTTGTTAAAGGGGAGTTGCCAGTCGGGGCCTCCTGGTCTTGCCGCGTCATTCCCTGTGCCCCTGCTGTCTGCTTTCCATCACTTTGTTTCCTTTAGATCCCTTTTATGGAAAAGTGGTTCTTTCTGTGAAACTGTTGGAGTTCCCGTTCCCCAGAAAAATTGACGTATATAATTCTCCGCCTATTTCAGGTTGGTTCATAGATACTTCCAGCATTCTCCCTGAAGCTCACTTATGTCACCAGGTAGAGAATTCCTGGGACTTCCATGGTGGTCCAGTGGTTAAGACGCCATGCTTCCAATGTAGAGCGTTCTGGTTCATTCCTTGGTTGGGGAACTTGATAAAATTCCTCATGCTGCACTGCATGGCCAAAAGATAAAAATAATTTTTTTTTTTTAATCCCAAGAAAAGGGACTTCCCTGATGGTCCAGTAGCTGAGACTCCATGCCCCCAGTGCAGGGGGTTTGGGTTCTGTCCCTCAGCAGGGGACTATATCCAGCATGCCACAACTAAGACCCCATGCAGCCAAATAAATAATTGAATTTTATTTTTAAAAAATTCCTCATGTGGCAACTATTTTATGATTGGGTTAAGGCTGGCTCTAACCATACATTCTTTGAACTTTTTTTGTAAACTTACAAAAATATTCAGAATACCAGTCTACCATTGTTGTATTGAAATTAAGGTCATGGCCTCTTTGCCACAAGATGGACTGATGATTCAGGATGTCAGTGGTGCTAAGGCTTGTGCCTTGCAGATGGAGGCTTTTCTGCAAAGGGCCCTAGAACCAAAGAGCAAACTGTTTCTTTGTACAGAGTGTTAGGTTCTAATCTTTTTATGCTAAGTAGTAGGCTCATCTCCCTTTTAACAACACCCATGTCTGCCTTTGCAGAGTTGATGGTTTTATCTTCTAGTGGGAAAGCAGTAGCATCTCATACAGGAGAATTTCAAACTTGACAAGAAGTCAGGTTTTTCTGCTGATCTGAATGGGGTTCCTGTCCCATGCTATAGCTTCTAGAAGCTTCTAGAAGCAACCTAAAAAGCAGAGTTTTCATCCCTCTCCTTTACTGTTGCCTCTGTGTATGTGTGCAGACGTTACTCACCTTTCCCGGCTGGCAGTGATTTCTGTCCATTATTGACACACTGGTCGTTGCCATCTTTGTGCTGTGGCTGCTTGGAGAAGAAAGCCTCCGACAGGCGCAGACTGCGTTCTGCCCCACTGCTTCCTTTCTCCCGGCCGGCCTGAGCGCCAGCCTGCCTTTGTGAGAAAGCAGCTATTAAGCAAACACAGCAGGCGAAGTTTAGAAGTCAGGAGTTTCATTCCTTGCCTAATGAAAAGGGATGTTGAGCCGTGGTTTCAGCCTGCAGGAAGCATGGGGAGAGGAGTTGCCATTTGCTCGGTGGAGCGGGCATTGGTGGAAAGCAAACCCACTACCTTCTATACCCTCCCAGGTCTCCCCCAAACCTAGGCCACAGAGGCTGGATTATGTAAGATATGGGGATTGCCCCACCGAGAAGTCGTGACAAGGCAGCAGAAGCAGGATCTCGTTTTCATTTTCTGTATATACAGCTGTTAGTAGACAGGCATGTCATATATGCACTTTGCATCCTGGAAGAAAAAGGTACATAGTATATTCCTTTCAGAAACAGCACTGTGGTGAGCCTACCGCTCTTGGTGTTTGATCCTTACTTCTTTGAGATAAGAGCAGGTATTACTGCACTGAGTTGTTCCCACAGATCCTCTCTCTCTAGAAGCCCTTGTGTCAGACTGACGGAGGTTTTCTGGGGGATGGCTCATCCAGGGCCCTTTCTGCAGCAGTGGACAAACAAGGACCAAAGCAACCGCAGCACAGGCTGGGAGACCTGGGTCTCCCTGAGGGGGCATGAGACCGTTTAGCAACTTTGTCAGTGAGCCCTCACGCTGTGCGGCCTGGGTCCAGTGTACCATTTACTCTTTAGAGGTTGTTCTGGATGTGGGGGTGGGCAGCGTTTGTAGTTAGTATCTACAGATAATAATAGAAAAACTTTCACTTTTGTCTCTGTTTTATTAAACTAACAACAACTATTTCTCTGCTTAAGTATGATCTGCTGTTTAATCGCTCAGTCGTGTCCAATTCTTTGCGACCCCATGGACTATAGTCTGCCAGGCTCCTCTATCCATGGGATTTCCCAGGCAAGAATACTGGAATGGGTTGCCATTTCCTTCTCCAGAGGATCTTCCTGACCCAAGAGTTGGACCTGGGTCTCCTGCCTTTCGGATAGCCACCTGGAAAGTCCTTAAATATGATATTGCCTCCTGAGTGTAAATGAAATGTACAAAATGTGCCTGAAATCTTATCTAATTTAGCAATTGTATCTAAAGTATGAAAAGATGAAGTCTTTGAAGGTTTTTCCAAAATTAATGCCTGAATGCAACCAAGTATCTAATAATAATCTTTTTAGGAACAAGGTCCTACTCATGTCCATCACATTAGTGATGCTGTCCAACCATATCATCCTCTGTCGTCTCTTCTCCCGCCTTCAATCTTTCCCAGCATTGGGGTCTTTTCCAGTGAGTCAGTTCTTCCCATCAGGTGGCCAAAGTATTGGAGTTTCAGCTTCAGCATCAGTCCTTCCAATGAATATTCAGGACTGATTCCCTTTAGGATGGACTGGTTGGATCTCCTTGCAGTCCAACAGACTCTCAAGAGTCTTCTCCAACACCACAGTTCAAAAGCATCGATTCTTTGGTGCTCAGCTTTCTTTATAGCCCAACTCGCACATCCATGCAGGGCTACTGGAAAAATAATAGCCTTGACTACACAGACCTTTATTGGCAGAGTAATGTCTCTGCTTTTGAATATGCTGTCTAGGTTGGTCATAGCTTTTCTTCCAAGGAGCAAGCATCTTTTAATTTCATGGCTGCAGTCACCATCTGCAGTGATTTTGGAGCCCAAGAAAATAAAGTCTGTCACTGTTTCCATTGTTTCCCCATCTATTTGCCATGAAGTGATGGGACCAGATGCCATGATCTTCGTTTTTTAAATGTTGAGTTTTAAGCCAACTTTTTCACTCTCCTCTTTTACTTTTATCAAGAGACTCTAGCTCCTCTTCACTTTCTGCCTTAAGGGTGGTATCATGCGTATCTGAGGTTATTGATATTTCTCCCAGCAGTCTTTATTCCAGCTTGTGCTTCAGCCAGTCTGACATTTGCATGATGTACTCTGCATAAAGTTAAATAAGCAGGGTGATAATATACAGCCTTGACGTGCTCCTTTCCAATTTGGAACCAGTACGTTGATCCATGTAAGGTTCTAACTGTTGCCTTTTAACCCTGGGATTTCTTTGGAANAATGGGACCAGATGCCATGATCTTCGTTTTCTGAATGTTGAGCTTTAAGCCAGCTTTTTACTCTCCTCTTTCACCTTCATGAGTGAAGTCGCTCAGTCGTGTCCAACTCTTTGCGACCCCATGCCAGGCTCCTCCTGCCAGGCTCCTCCATCCGTGGGTTTCTCCAGGCAAGAATACTGGGATGGGCTGCCATTTCCTTCTCCAAAAGATCTTCCTGAGCCAGGGATTGAACCCGGGTCTCCCTCATGCAGGCAGATGCTTTACCATCTGAGCCACCAGGGAAGGTGGAAGGAAGTTTTAGATTGGATGGAAGGAGTTGTTGTCTGGATAGTAAATTCTCCTTATGTGTTAATACATCCTGAGACCATGACTTTTTCACTAGGTTAGCAGAGAGCTGCAGCGTGGTCAGGAATACATACATTTCTAACTCAACAGTACCAGGTACTGTGTAGTTTCAGTATTTCACAGATGTAGTTCTCATGAGAAGCTTAAGTATCATTAGTGTCTTTTAAAGCATAAATGTCAGCAGTTTATTAGAGGAATTTCTATGGTTGAATCCTTCTGTTTCCACTGGGATTCTGGAATGGATTCTTTTTGTTTAATAACACAATTTTTTTCAAGAAGCAATTTTAAATTATAAATTTCCCCACACCATTATTAATTGAAGAAGACAAGATTGCAGTTTGAATTTCAATATATATAGTAAAGTGACAACAAATGATGGGAAATGCTGAGTATCAGGTTGAGAAAACAGACTCACATTATTAGAGTGGAAGATGGGCTTTATTGGTATTTTTCAGGAAGTTCAGCAAATTTTTAAAAAATAGTCACTTTATTGAAATATAACTCACATACTATAAAATTCACTTTTACGAGTGCACATCTCAGTGAGTTTTTGTACACTCACAGAGTCGTGCAAACATCACTAGTAATGTCAGAGTATCTTTTCACCTACAAACTTCTTAGCAGTCAGTCCTCATCTTGCCCAGCCCCCACAACCATAGTAAACACTGACCTGTCTCCACTGATCTGTCTCCACATTGATGCCTGTTCTCGATGTTTCATTTAAAAGGCGTCATGCCATATGTGGTCTTTTGTGACTGGCTTCTTTCACTTAGTATGTTTTCAGGGTTTGTCCATGTTGCAGAACAATTTTGTTTTAAAATGAAAAAGGTTACCATACAAATCCTATACAATGATCAAAATATAACCATTATAATAATAGACTTAGTTATCCCTACCCAATGTGTTTTGTACATAAGGTGCTAATATTTATAATGAATTTTATAGATGAAAACATTCTTGCCTTAGTTCATTTTGTTGAAAGGGGAAAAGAAAGTTGCAGGGTAATGATGTACAATTAATTTTTATAAAATATATTCTTAGTCAATGAAGAAATCTTCCTAAATTATTAAATATAACTAAAATTGGATAATGTATTTTGAATGATGTAATTATTAAATTGAAAGCTTTCATTAAAAATAAAGGGTAACTTATGTTGCTTTTCTATACAAATTAAAAATGTGAAACTTCNTTTATAGATGAAAACATTCTTGCCTTAGTTCATTTTGTTGAAAGGGGAAAAGAAAGTTGCAGGGTAATGATGTACAATTAATTTTTATAAAATATATTCTTAGTCAATGAAGAAATCTTCCTAAATTATTAAATATAACTAAAATTGGATAATGTATTTTGAATGATGTAATTATTAAATTGAAAGCTTTCATTAAAAATAAAGGGTAACTTATGTTGCTTTTCTATACAAATTAAAAATGTGAAACTTCACAGCTAACCTGAGAAGCTTTAATTTGGAAACATTCAGGCCTGAGGTTTTATGAGATGCCAAGATTCTATTCAAGTCTCGAATATTCACAGCACACAAGTCTGGGGAGGGGAGGAAGTGAAGATTGCAATAGATCACAAGGCAGTAGCTTGACTGTGGTGATATTTCTATGGGTATGTATGTATGTGAAAGCATAAAAAAAAGTATACTCTTTAAATATGTGCAGTTTATTGTATGTCAATTATACCTCAGTAAAGCTGGCAAAAAAGATTCTCCCCTATCGGAAACCCCGATCGTGTCATATGTCTACTAAACATTGTGCCCTTGGTCAAAGTGGTTTCCTGTGTGGTTTTCACTTCTTGAAGTAGTTAAGCTTGGGCAGAAATCTGGCTCCTTTTTTTTCCTGATCCTTTTTAAGAAGATTTCATTTTGCAATTTTGCTGCTTTTTTTTTTCATGGGCAAATAAAGCACAAACATGTTAGAAGTAAATCAGCAGTCAATATTGGAAATAGAACATACATTTCAACTGTGTAGAATCTTTCTCTGTGTCTAGAAATGAATTATACTCTCTAAATTTAAATATATATATATATATTTTTTAAGTGTTGTCTGGTAAGAAATCCCTGCAGAAATGCACATATAATAATGACTTAGAAATTCTGTTTAGAGACCAGAACAATCAAGCTATTGAGAAATATTAATATAATATTATTGACTTTGCAAGAACAAAGTTGCACAATGTGCCCACATTCAGGCCTGAGGTTTTATGAGATGCCAAGATTCTACTCAAGTCTCGAATATTCACAGCTACATCAGTAGCTCGGAAAGTGGCCTGGTTTGAAGAGTCCAGAGCTGGGGGCGGAGTCCCAGAGCTGGAAGCCCTCTCTGTCAGGATGTGCCGTGTCTCTGCCACAACTCGGATTCCCCTGCCGGTATTCCCTCCGTATTTCATCTTCTACATATGAAAAACGCAGGATGGTAGTGCCAGACTGTGAGGCCTGTTTAAAAGCATTGACGGTAATAGACCTGTCACTGAAAAATCTAGATGCTCAGGAAGCTGGGAGGGAAGTTCTGGCGTCTGTGGTATACTGCCTTTTTGTATTACGATTTCTCGCTCACTTGGAAGGTTGCTGTGCAGCTGTCTAGTAGAGACGAGCGCAGGAGTCAGACCCACTTGCCCTGGAATCCTGACGCTTCAGCTTCAGCTCTGTGACCTCGAGCAGCTCGGACGCCTTCCTCGGTGTTTAATTTGTTCTTGTTGGTTTTCACTCGCTAAGTCGTGTCTGACTCTTTGTGACCCCATGGACTGCAGCACGCCAGGCCTCCCTGTCCATCACCATCTCCTGGAGTCTGCTCAGACTCATGTCCATTGAGTCAGTGATGCCATCCAGCCCTCTCATCCTGTGTCGTCCCCTTCTCCTCCTGCCCCAAATCCCTCCCAGCATCAGAGTCTTTTCCAATGAGTCAGTTCTTCGCATCAGGTGGCCAAAGTATTGGAGTTTCAGCTTCAGCATCAGTCCTTCCGATGAATAAAGAGTTGATTTCCTTTACGATGTGCTGATTGAATCTCCTTGCGGTGTTTGATTTATGTATCTGTAATAACTGGAAGCAGATTGCCTACCGTCGCTACATGGTTCTCACACTGATGGAGCACTGATGTCCTTTGTCACTACCGTCTTTCCCAGGATGAAGGCGGCGGGGCAAACAGTCTAGGGGGATGGAGCAGCTCCCTCCATCGAATCTCAAGGGGCGGGTTTTTGCTGATGTTTGTAGTAGACACAGTGTCTCCTTCTGGAGTCGTGGGCAGGTTGCTTGCAGCCCATCATAAAAGGTGGGGGACCCTGGGCTTGGAGTTGGTTCCCTGGGATGCAAACCTCCATGGGACTTGGGGGTGGGGGGCAGAGGTAGGCGTGGAACTCAGGCTGTCTGTTGAGCTGGGAGTGGTGGTCCCTTTGAGCTTGGAGGCTCCTGTCTTCTGCCAGCTTCCCTGGCACTGTGCCAGGCTAACCCTCCAGCTTCCACGGAGTGTGAAGCCTCACCCGTTCCCCATTGCTGATGCTCACCTTCAGGTTTTGGGGAGGATGGGCGGAAGCACTCGATCACCCTGGCAAATGCTAGTCTCTCAAAGTCATGCTCCCTTCCTCTCTGACACCAAGAGCTTTTTTTTTTTTTCACTATAAATACTTGTCAACTCATCATTACTTCTTTTAGGTTTCAGTTGATACCCGTAATTAGATTCAAGTTCCATATCCTAATTACACCTCCGGGACACACAGGCAGATGAAAAGGAAGTGCATTTTCCAATGTTTTTCTCGCAGCTCAAGTCGGCTGTTCAAGTACCTCCAAGGGTAGACTGAAGCCTTCCCTGCCGGGTGGTACCCGAGTATCTGGCATCGGGACCCATTTTAAACATGTTCCATCAAATGTGCACCTTGTACAATACAGCACATTTGTTTTAAAAAGAAATATACAAGCAAAGAATGTCCATCACGCATTAATTTTGTCCTGTGTTTCTTGTTGGCAGGAAATAGAAGAGTAAGGTATGAATAGATCATGAAGAGAAGAGTGAGAACTCATTCTCATGGAGGTACAAGCTGACCCCCAGGGCTCGCCACGGCACCGCAGCCTGACGCGAGACGAACCGGGTCGTGTTCTTGGGGTGGATTCTCCTGAAAGCCTCACAAGCACTGTGGCGGCTTCCTCTGTTTCTAGTTTCCATTTGAAGACAGAGCGGAGTCCTCCTAACTTCTGTGACTGCATCCTTGCCTGCTAGACCTCTGCCAATATTGGATATTGATTTTATGTGAGATCAGTGCCCTACAAGAGTTCACAATGTTTAAGAATTCTTGCCAGAGCTTCTCGTAAAAAAAAATTTCACAGAGAAATCATGAAATATTACACCACGTGCTATAGTACTTCTTTGTCAACACATCTCACTGTAACTTCTGTTTAAGGAAAGCATCCAAAACCACCCAACTGTGCTGAGTTTGCTCCCAGTGGACGATGTCTTTGTAACGTGCTTCTGGGCAACTTCCTTTCGAGCCCCTCTCCCAGATCCTACACCCGTGAGCCTGATTTGCACCTTGTTTGTCAGAGAAGATTTGAGTTTCCCTCTTACCCACTCCAGTGTTCTTGCCTGGAGAATCCCGGCGATGGGGAAGCCTGGTGGGCTGCCATCTACGGGGTCGCACAGAGTCGGACACGCCTGAAGCACCTTAGCAGCAGTAGCAGCGGCTTACTCTGGGACATGTTTCTGCCTGTGAGCGTCTGTGGCGGGTCTGGATGCAACCGGGCAACGAGCGACACCAGCACGAAGTTGGGGATTGCCCGCCTTGTTGTCTGAGAATGGCGGCGTGACCCGCCATCCGGGCGAGGACAGACCAGAAGCGCCCGAGATCGGGCAGCCTGGGGCAGCTGGACACCGCCCCGCATGCAGGCGCTGGGCAGACGGCGCCTGTCTTCCCAGCACTCGGCTCTCTATGCTTGTGCCCCCTCCGCGTCCTCCGGGTCTGACTGCTCGGCATCCTGGCTGGCTTGCAGACGCAGGATGTTAGGAAGCCCAAGGCCTGGCCTCGTGAGGGTCCTGTGACATGTGGACAAGGGAGGAAGGGACGACGTGGTTCCTAATTCCGGTGACTGCCCGCTCTCGGCCAGCCTTGCCTGCCCCGCTCTGTGCCCCGGGGGGGTGACCTGCCCCCTGTGACCTGCGGGTGCCACAGACTGGAGGGTGGGGGCGGAGAGAGGGTGGGGCCTCTCTGCCCACTGCTCCCCAGCTTCCCGCCGCCCGGCAGCGGCTTCACCTCCGGACCCGGCTCTTGCCGAGGGGCCCTCGGCACCGCCGCCCTCTCGGGGTCCAGCAGCTCTGGTCCTGCCCTCCAGTCTGGGGCCGACAGGCGGTACCGCTTCCCTTGTTGCTTAGTTCCGAGCGGTCCGGAAGCTCCATCCCCCACCCCGCCCCATATGTTGAGACACGTGTTGAGCTGCAGTTCGCACACCGGCGGCTCACCGTGTAGACAGCGCGCGGCGGCGAGGGCTCCGCTCACGGGCTCGTGCAGCTGTGACCGCCAGCGATTTTAGGTCGCTGTCCGCAGCCCGGAAACCCCACGCCAGCCACGCCACCCCGCGCCGCGCCTCTGGCCCGCGGGAAGCACTGTGCCCCTCTCTTCTGGACGTTTCCACCAAGGGGCTCCTCCCGCATCTCGCCTCCCTCCGTGCTCCTTGGCGCCGCCCACGCCTGTGTAGACACTGCCTCCACGGAGCTCTCCTCGGCTGAACCCTTAGCGGTGCCACCCTCTGGCTGGGAGCTCACTGGCTCGGACTCACGTGCCAGCCCGGTATGAAAAGAAGAAAGAGAAACTGATTTCCCAGCTCTGGGCATCAGGTGGGTGACGCCCTTAATAAAGAAGTGGAAGCAGGTGTCCGGTTGGAGTCGCCCTGATCAGCTACAAGGTGCCTGCTCAGTGGGGGCCGCCCCGGTGCCCAGGAGCGTAGCGTAGCCCCGCGGCTCCGTCCTGAACCCCCACCTCAGAGGCCCAGCTCAGGACCAGAGGAACCCCGGGAGCAGCCCAGGCTCTCTTGGCTCCTTGCAAGGCGTGAAGACCCCCCAGCCCCAGCCCCACCCTCCTGCCCCCATCAGCCTTCAGACGCCTTTAGCGGCGTCTTCTGACCCCCTTTTCTGGTTCCCATGTCCCTAGCCTGCCCGTCCTCCACCCCACGGCATTCTGCACCGCGGAAGGCCGGCTCCGGTCCCGCAACAAACGGGACCAGGTTTGCAGAGAGGGGTGAAGGGGAGGGAACCAGTGGATGGAGCCGCGGCCCCTTGACAGGCTGGGGCCTCCGTGGGCTCTAGCTTCTCCACTGAGCATGGAGTTAGCAGAAGTCTAGATGAGTCCTCGGGGGATCCAGCGCTGATGGACAGAAGGAAGAAGGGAAGTCCACCGAGGAGACTGGTCGGGAAGACGCGGGAAGCGTTCGGGGAGAGTCAGGGAAGGGCCGTCGGGGTCCAGGGGGGACCCCGCTCTCGGGTTCATCAGCTTCGGGACTCATGGGCGACCAGTAAGAACAGCTTCTCTAGGGAGTCAGGCTTGGTGAGCTTTGCTCCCCTAACAGCTGGGAGGTTGGGAATCAGACTTAAGCTCTGTGGAGTGTGAAGGAAAGAGTGGAAGTCGAGTCTGGAAGGGCAAGGTTTTAAGAAGTTTGGTGGCAAAGGCAGCAGAACAGAAGAGCAGGGTCTGAGGATTTCCAAGGAAGCGCCATGAAATACACCCCTACGGCGACGGGGCGGCCCGGAGGAGCGGAGAGCCGGGAGCGGAGAGCCTGGTGAGGACGCAGCGGGCGCGGGAGGGGTCGCCTGCCCCACGGCCTCCGTTCTGGCCCCACCTCCGTGTGCTCCAACCCGAGAAGGGGCCGGGGGTCTCTCTAACAGCAGCAGCGCCCCTCAGCTTCGGTGTTTTCTCTTTATCCTGAGCCCGCTCTGTCCTGAACTTCCCTTCACTCTCTCTAATTCCTTAGCCATCACATTTCTTAGCCGACAAGCTGAGATATGAAACCTATTAAACATACGCAAGAAGTATGAGCAAAAAGAAGAAAAACCATAGAAAGAACAAATACAGGATTTTAAGGTCATCGAAGTCTGGAACCACTGACTGTGGGTATGAAGCACCCTCTGCAATTCAATGGCCGTAAATGACATAATTGTCCAAAAATTACTCTCTTAACAAAGGCTTGGAATCACACACTTCCGTTCAGTTCAGTCGCTCAGCCGAGTCCCGACTCTTTGAGACCCCATGAACCGCAGCACACCAGGCCTCCCCGTCCATCACCAACTCCCGGAGTTCACTCAGACTCATATCCATTGAGTTGGTGATGCCATCCAGCCATCTCATCCTCTGTCATCCCCTTCTCCTCCTGCCCCCAATCCCTCCCAGCATCAGAGTCTTTTCAAGTGAGTCAACTCTTCGCATCAGGTGGCCAAAGTTGGAGTTTCAGCTTCAGCATCAGTCCTTCCAATGAACACCCAGGACTGATCTCCTTTAGGATGGACTGGTTGGATCTCCCTGCCGTCCAAGGGACTCTCAGACTTACAGAAAGGTTAAACTGTTATGTGTTTCAGAATGCAGAAAAAAGGTTTCACACGTTGCAGGCTGTCTAAAGTAGAAGTGTTAGCCCTTGTCCCGCCCCACCCCCGTCTAGGCTGTCACGGGCACGGGTTGCACTCGCTCCGCCGCCCAGCAGATCCCCGCTGGCCGGCCGGCTGACGTGCGTGATGCGTGCCTGCGTGATGCGTGCCTGCGTCTCCGTGCTACTCACGGCTCATCCCCTCCCCTCCCC
>SJYS01005085.1:99266-112222 GCA_006410695.1 Philantomba maxwellii | reverse complement strand
ATAACCCTGGGATTTCTTTGGAAGGAATGATGCTAAAGCTGAAACTCCAGTACTTTGGACACCTCATGCAAAGAGTTGACTCATTGGAAAAGACTCTGATGCTGGGAAGGATTGGAGGCAGGAGGAGAAGAGGACTACCAAGGATAAGATGGCTGGATGGCATCACTGACTCGATGGACGTGAGTCTGAGTGAACTCCGGGAGTTGGTGATGGACAGGGAGGCCTGGAGTGCTGCGATTCATGGGATCGCAAAGAGTCGGACACGACTGAGCTACTGAACTGAACTGAAATAGGAGAAGGGAATGGTAAACCAGTTCAGTATTCTTGCCTTGAGAACACCATGAACAGTATGAAAAAGCAAAAAGATAGGACATTGAAAGATGAACTTCCCAGGTCAGTAGGTGCCCATTATGCTACTGGAGATCAGTGGAGAAATAACTCCAGGAAGAATAAAGAAAAGGAGCCAAAGCAAAAACAACAACCAGCTGTGGATGTTACTGGTGATAGAAGCAAGGTTCAATAATATAAAGGGCAATATTGCATAGGAACCTGGAAAGTTAGGTCCATAAAACAAGGCAAATCAAAAGTGGTCAAACAGGAGATGACAAGAGTGAAGGTTGACATTTTAGGAATCAGCAAACTAAAATGGACTGGAATGGGTNTGTTACTGGTGATAGAAGCAAGGTTCAATAATATAAAGGGCAATATTGCATAGGAACCTGGAAAGTTAGGTCCATAAAACAAGGCAAATCAAAAGTGGTCAAACAGGAGATGACAAGAGTGAAGGTTGACATTTTAGGAATCAGCAAACTAAAATGGACTGGAATGGGTAATTTAACTCAGATGACCATTATATCTACTAGTGTGGGCAGGAATCCCTTAGAAGAAATGGAGTAGCCATAATAGTCAACAAGAATCCTAAATGCAGTACTTAGATGCAATCTGAAAAATGACAGAATGATCTCTGTTAATTTCCAAGGCAATCCAAGCAATCCAATCACGGTATTTCAAGTCTATACCCCAATCAGTAACACTGAAGAAGCTGAAGTTGAACAGTTCTATGAAGACCTACAAAATCTTCTAGAATTAACACCCAAAAAATATGTCCTTTTCATTATAGGGGACTGGAATGCAAAAGTGGGCAGTCAAGAAACACCTGGAGTAACAGGCAAATTTGGCCTTGGAGTACAGAATGAAGCAGGGCAAAGTCTAATAGGTTTTGCTAAGAGAATGAACTGGTCATGGAAAACACCCTTTTCCGACAACACAGAAGACTCTACACAGGGACATCACCAGATGCCCAACATCAAAAGCAAATTGATTATATTCTTTGCAGCCAAAGATGGAGCTTTATACAGTCAGCAAAAACAAGACTGGGAACTGACTGTAGCTAAGATCATGAACTCTTTAGAGCCAAATTTAGACTAAAATTGAAGAAAGTACAGAAAACGACTAGACCATTCAGGTATGACCTAAATCAAATACCTTACAACTATACAGTGGAAGTGAGAAATAGATTGAAGGGACTAGATCTGATAGACAGAGTGCCTGATGAACTATGGATGGAGGTTCATGACGTTGTACAGGAGACAGAGATAAAGACCATCTCCAAGGAAAAGAAATGCAAAAAAAAGCAAAACGGCTGTCTGAGGAGGCCTTACAAATAGCTGTGAAAAGAAGAGAAGCAAAAAGAGAAGGAGAAAAGGAAAGTTACACCTGTTTGAAAGCAGAGTTCCAAAGAATAGCAAGGAGAGATAAGAAAGCCTTTTTCAGTGATCAGTGCAAAGAAATAGAGGAAAACAATTGAATGGGAAAGATTAGAGATCACTTCAAGAAACTTAGAGATATCCAGGGAAAATTTCTTGCAAAGATGTGCTCAATAAAGGACAAAAATGATATGGACTTAACAGAAGCAGAAGATATTAAAAAGTGGTGGCAAGAATATACAGAAGAACTATACAAAAAAGATCTTCACGACCAAGATAATCACGATGATGTGATCATTCACCTAGAGCCAGACATCCTGGAATGTGAAGTCAAGTGGGCCTTAGGAAGCATCATTATGAACAAAGCTAGTGGATGTGATGGAATTCCAGCTGAGCTATTTCAAATCCTAAAAGATGATGCTGTGAAAGTGCTGCACTCAATATGCCAGCAAATTTGGAAAACTCAGCAGTGGCCACAGGACTGGAAAAGGTCACTTTTCATTCCAATCCCCAAAAAAAGTCAAAACGAAAGAATGCTCAAACTACCATACAATTGTACTCAGTTCACACTCTAGTAACATCATGCTCAAAAATTCTCCAAACCAGGTTTCAGCAATAAGGTGACCCATGAACTTGCAGATGTTTAAGCTGGCTTTAGAAAAGGCAGAGAAACCAGAGATCAAATTGCCAATGTCCGCTGGATCATCGAAAAAGCAAGAGAGTTCCAGAAAAAACATCTAGTTCTGCTCTATTGATTGCCAAAGCCTCTGACTATATAGATCACCACAAACTGTGGAAAATTCTGAAAGAGCAGGGAATACCAGACCACTTGACCTACCTCTTGAGAAATCTGTATGCAGGTCAGGAAGCAATAGTTAGAACTGGACATGGAACATCAGACTGGTTCCAAATTGGGAAAGGAGGTTGTCAAGGCTGTATATTGTCACCTGGCTTATTTGACTTATATGCAGAGTACATCATGAGAAATGCTGGGCTGGATGAAGCACAAGTTGGAATCAAGATTGCCGGGAGAAATATCGATAACCTCAGACATGCAGATGACACCACCCTGTGGCAGAAAGCAAAGAAGAACCAAAGAGCCTTTTGATGAAAGTGAAAGAGGAGAGTGAAAATGTTGGCTTAAAGCTCAACATTTAGAAAACTAAGATCATGGCATCTGGTCTTATCACTTCATGGCAAATAGATGGAGAAACAGTGGAAACAGTGGCTGATTTTTTTTTTTTTTTTGGTGGTGGGGGAGGGGCTCAAAATCACTGTAGATGGTAACTGCGGTCATGGAATTAAAAGACACTTACTCCTTAGAAGGAAACTTATGACCAACCTAGACAAAAGCAGAGACATTACTTTGTCAACAAAGGTCCATCTAGTCAAGGCTATGGTTTTTCCAGTAGTCATGTATGGATGCGAGAGTTGGACTGTGAAGAAGGCTGAGCACCGAAGAATTGATGCTTTTGAACTATGGTGTTGTAGAAGACTCTTGAGAGTCTCTTGGACTGCAAGGAGATCCAACCAGTCCATCCTCATGGAGATCAGTCCTGAGTGTTCATTGGAAGGACTGATGTTGAAGCTGAAATTGAAATACTTTGGCCACCTGCTGCTAAGAGCTGACTCATTTGAAAAGACCATGACGCTGGGAAAGATTGAAGGCAGGAGGAGAAGGAGACGACAGAGGATGAGATTGTTGGATGGCATCACCAACTCAATGGAAATGAGTTTGGGTAAATTCTAGGAGTTGGTGATGGACAGGGAGGTCTGGCATACTGCAGTCCATGGGGTCACAAAGAGTTGAACATGACTGAGTGACTGATCTGAACAGAAGTTTATACCATAATTTTTAATCCTTAATCTCCTTTAAAAAACCAAGAAACAAGTTATTAAACTATTATATTAGCATTTACTGATTAGACAGCTTAAAAAAAATATTTTGTAACCTCTAAAAATTTTTATAGCATAATTTCTCTTTAATATGGTATAGGATATGTGTCTAATAAAGTGAACATCTTTTCAAGTTCTGAAATCTCAGGCAAAGTAGACTCTGTTTGCAGTTCACAGACATGAAAAGTGTTAATTTTAAGCTTTCTCTTAGGCATATTTTTGTTCTCCTAGGGTCAGAATTCTGAGAACATTATTTTATCAAGCCAGATTTTTAACTGCATATATAAAAGAACCAGTCTTGAAATTTCAAGAGTTTCATCTTAAACAATTTTCTCTAGAATCTTAAGAATACCATTATCATACATTGTTAAAAATGATCTTTTTTTTCTTAAATCATAATTTCATGGTTAAAATTTTCTAATGAATTGAAAACTGAGTTTCTCATTTTACAAAAGACAATGAAAACACCAATCACACTAATGGTATACACGTTCACACACCAGAAGATAGAAATGTCACAAATTAGCCAAGAGGATACCAATATGGAGGTCCTAACAAACACTTCCCAATGCAAACAGTCCATGGGTCAGATACACATCAGAATCAACTGCCAAAATTGTCCAATAGCATTTCGTGTTCACAAACAGTCCTCTATGTGAGACACAGATCAGAGCCAACTGATAAAAGTGCCCCAATAGTGCTTTGTGCTCAAAAGAGAAGGTTGTCTGGTGCACACAGCTGAACTTACACAATCTTGGAGATCATCAGCTCATCCAGAGGCTTGTTTTAGTTTCACCAAGGAAAAGCTTGACTTGGCAGCTAGTGTTGAGCAGAGGAGAAACAGAGAGGATCCCCAAAACAAATGGTTTTGGCAGCTGCTAGGGATGTTCCCCCCAATCCCCCTCTTGAGGCCAGTGAGCCACCAGCAGCTAGCTCATCACAGCCATCAGATGCACAATCGCCATGGCCTGCTGCCAATTCTTGGGAAAACCTCCCAGGAACCAGATGTCCTGAGAGCATCACAGCTTCACATTGGACGCTAGAAAAGCTGTTACCAAAAGGCTGGCTGCTTGCTGCTTAGAAGCCAATAAAGAGGCAAAGTTGGTGGAAAGGAAAGCTTGCCTCATTTTGGAGGCTAGCGACCTGGGAGGAAGAATGATCTATCTGAAGGCTGAGTCCCTTCACTGACAATCAGTTGGCAAGAACACTTATAGAACTTTCACAGATGGAGGGAAGGGGTTACATGCTACAAGCAGAAACAGCATAGTCAGCTCTGACAGTCCCCTTGAAACTGGTCATGTGGTGGTCTGATCAGCTTCATGTCAATTGTCTAAAATAGAGTTATTCTTTAGCTCTAGCGTTGGTTTGTTCCTGTGTGATCCTGAGACAGCCTGATAGCTCCTCTGTATCAGTTGTTTCAGTTGTAAAATTAGGGCTTCCCAGCTAGTGCTAGGGGTAAACAGCCCATCTGCCAATACAGGTCATGTAAGAGACATGGGTTCAATCCTTGGGTCAGGAAGATCCCCTGGAGAAGGAAATGGCAAATCACTCCAGTGTTCTTGCCTGGAGAACCCCATAGACAGAAGAGCCTGGTGGGCTCCAGTCCGCCAGGCTCCAGTCTATGCGATTGCAAAGAGTAGAACATGACTGAAGTGACTTAGCACACAGCTTGAGTCATCATTTATTATATGAATAAATAAAGGTGATTGAACACCATAAATATTGGTTATATAAAAACTAGCGTTTCTGCTCCATAGGTGAAAAGTAAGCTCTTTGTAATCATTATTCAACATGAACATTTGATTGTGGAACAATATATATGTTCAAGACTTGTGTTTAGGTATAAGCCACTGACAGGATATTTTAAGTTCACTTTTTAAAAGTCTTAAACCTTTACCTCCCCACTTTTTTAAACATACTTTCATGAGTCCAGTTTTTGCTTCTTATGAAAATTTGGTGGCAATGCATAAAGTAACTTGCTTTTGTCAACATACTGTAATTGGTCACTTATTTTTAGAGCTGCATGTTAATGAATTATGTCATATTCTTAATTAAAAGTGCTTCAGAATAGCAATTTTTTTCCATTGAGTCATTGAGCTATAGAACAAATGGCCAAATTAAGTCTATTCTACACAATAGCTCATTTACTCTTTTGTATACATGTTTTTCAAATGCTGAAATTAAGCAATATTAATGCTACAATATAGAGAACTAAACCTACTACTCAAGTACTTACTTTTTTATTTTTCAGGAACAAAATCACTTTAAGATCAAACTTTTATGATCAATAGTATTTTTAAACATTCTAGTTAAATAGATTTCAGTTGTCATTCTCTTTTCATCTCTCATCTACTCTTCAATTCACCTACTAACTCAGTATTCTCACTCATCCTCCTCAATCTTTTGTAACTAAACAATTTCTGTATTTATTTCCATTTATTATTTATTTCAGAGAAGGCAATGGCACCCCACTCCAGTACTCTTGCCTGGAAAATCCCATGGACGGAGGAGCCTAGTAGGCTGCAGTCCATGGGGTCGCAAAGAGTCGGACACGACTGAGCAACTTCACTTTCACTTTTCACTTCCATGCGTTGGAGAAGGAAATGGCAACCCACTCCAGTGTTCTTGTCTGGAGAATCCTAGGGACAGAGGAGCCTAGCAGGCTGCCGTCTATGGCGTCGCACAGAATCAGATATGACTGAAGCAACAGCAGCAGCAGCAGCATTATTTATTTACTGTTCAGTTTACTCAATTTAGCATTTTATATTCATTTTAATTCTTTCACCAATACCCTTTAGTTTTCCACTTAATATTTTATTTTTATTTTAAATAAAATTATTGCTCTTTGGAATTTGATGCAAAAAATAACAATTCCAATGATCTTATTTTGGAAAATTTTCAGAGGATGAGCACTGTTTGAGATCTAAAATGCAAGAAATTTTATTACTGATTTTATTAATTAAGTTTCATTAATACCTTTAGTTATTAATTTATGGAAAGCTAAGTTATAATTGGAAGCCCAGTATTTTCAACTATATTACTGCACCTAATAAAAAATATCTGTAAATATTGTTTGTCTAAGATAAAAGATACAACACATTGGCAAATTCATTTGTCTGGATGATGTGTGTGTTGATTAGGGAAATGTAGCAGCTGTATGATATTGTTGAGTATTATTAATCTTTTTTTAAAATCAACTTTAATTTTGGGATAATTTTAGATTTACAGAAAAGTGGTAAAGATGGTACAGAGTTTCTGCATGCCTTTCAACCCAGTTTCTCCTAGTGTTAACATCTTACATAACCCTAGTGTATGTTTCAAAACTAATAAATTAACATTGGTATGCTGACATTAACTACTAGACAAACTTTATTCAGATTTCAATAGCTTTTCCATTGTCTGCTTATTGGTCTGTTCACACTGCTATAAAGAATACCATAGACTGAGTGGATTTTAAGTAAAGGAAATTTACTTCTCATAGTTCTGGGGGATAAACAGTCTAAGATTAAGGCTCTAGCAGATGTGGAGTTTAGTGAGGCCTACTTTCTGTTTAATAAACAGTCATTTTCTTACTATAACCTCACATGGAGGAAGGGAAGAGACTTCTCTGGAATCTTTTATTCAGTTGTCTTGTGATTTTGATGACTATGTTTAATGCTATGTTTGGATTTCTTTCTCTTTAATGTATGTGTATATCTACTATAGATTTTTGGTTTGTGATTATCATGATGCTCATATATGACTATATGTAAATATATATATGATTATGGGTTTCCCCAGTGGCTCAACTATAAAGAATCTGGCATCAATGCAGGAGATGTTGGTTTAATCCCTGGGTTGGGAAGATCCCTTTGAAGAGGGCATAGTGGCACACTTCAGTATTCTTGCCTGGAGAATCCCATGGACAGAGGAGCCTGGTGGGCTACAGTCCAAAGGGTTGCACAGAGTCAGACATGACTGAAGCAACTGAGCATGCATGCAAACATACATGACTATATGTAACTGTACATATATACATATATATATATATTCACATACACATGCACACACATATGCCCATACATAACTATATATACAGGCAAGAATACAAGAGTGGGTTGCCATGCCTTCCTCCAGGGGATCTTCCAAACCTGGGGAAGGAACCCATGTCTCCTGCATTGGCAGACAAGTTCTTTATCGCTAGTGCCACCTGGGAAGTCCATGTGTATATGTGTAAAATACATATATATTATAAAATATTATAATTATTGTAAGTTGATGATGTCTTAAGCTCAGAGGTTGAAAATGCATTAAAAACCATGCATTTTTACTTCTACTCCACACATTTAATATTTTTGATATGTTTTATATCTTTTTGTTTTGTGTGTCTCAAATATTTATTGTGGATATAGTTTACTTTACTACTTTTATATTGTAATCTTCCTACTAACTTTGTAAATGGTTAATCTACTCCCTTTACTGTATATTTGTATTTACAAATGAGATATTTCCATTCATAATTTTTATATTTCTGTTTATAGTCTTACTTTTCCACTTAGAAATGTACCATTAACATATCTTGTAAAGCCAGTTACTGGTGTTGAACTTTCAGCTTTTCCTTGTGTGTAAAACTCTCTCTTGCCTCCAAATCTAAATTATACTTCTGCCAGGCAATGTATTCTTTGTTATAGGCTTTATCCTTTCATCACTTTGAATATATCATACCATTCCCTTTGGCTGAATAATTTCTACTGAAAGGTTAGCTGGTGCTCTTAGGAGAGTTTCCTTTCATGTTGTTGTAGTTGTTCAGTCCCTCAGTCACGTCCGACTTTTTATGACCTCATGGACTGCAGCACACCAAGCTTCCCTGTTCTTCACTATTTCCCAGAGTTTGCTCAGACTCACTTCTATTGAATCCGTGATGTCATCCTTCTATCTCATTCTCTGTTGTCCCCTTCTTCCCCTGCCCTCAATCTTTCCTAGCATCAGGGTCTTTTCCAATGAGTTAGCTCTTTGCACCACATGACCAGAGTCTTGGAGATTTAGCTTTACCATCAGCTCTTCCAATGAATATTAATGGTTGACTTCCTTTATTATTGACTGGTTTGATCTCCTTGCTGTCCAAGGGATTCCCAAGAGTCTTCTCCAGAACCACAATTCAAAAGCAACAGTTCTTCAGAGCTCAATCTTCTTTATGGCCCAGCTCTCACATCTGTACATGACTACTGGAAAAACCATACCTTCAACTACAAGGATCTTTGTCACCAAAGTGATCTCTGCTTTTTAATACACTACCTAGGTTTGTCATAACTTATTGTCTTTTAATTTCATGACTGCAATCATTGTGGACAGTGATTTTGGAGCTCAGGAAAATTGTCACTGTTTTCAGTTTCCCTGTCTATTTGCCATGAAGTGATGGGACCAGATGCCACGATCTTAGTTTTCTGAATGTTGAGTTTTAAGCCAACTTTTTCACTCTCCTCTTTCATCTTCATCAAGAGACTCTTTAGTTCCTCTTTGGTATCTGCCATTAGGATGGTGTCATCTGCATATCTGAGGTTATTGATATTTCTCCTGGTAATCTTGATTCCAGCTTCTGCTTCCTCCAACTCAGCATTTTGCCTGATGTACTCTGCCTTTAAGTTAAATAAGCAAGGTGACTATATATATAGCATTGGTGTACCCCTTTCCCAATTTTGAACCATTCTGCTGTTCCATGTTTGGTTCTAACTGTTGCTTCTTGATATGCATACAGATCTCTTGGAGACAGGTAAGGTGGTCTGGTATTTCCATCACTTTAAGAATTTTCCACAGTTTGTTGTGATCTACACAGTCAAAGGCTTTAATGTAGTCAGTGAAACAGAAGAAGATGTTTTTCTGGAATTCTCTTGCTTTTTTGATGATCCAACAGATGTTGGCAATTTGATCTCTAGTTCCTCTGCCTTTTCTAAGCCCAACTTGTACATTTGAAAGTTCTCGGTTCATGTACAGTTTAAGACTAACTTAAAGGATTTTGATCATTAGCTTGCTAGTGTATGAGATGGGTGCAACTGTGCGGTAGTTTGAACATTCTTTGGCATTGTGCTTTTTTGGAATTGGAATGAAAGCTGACCTTTTCCAGTCCTGTGGCCACTGCTGAGTTTTCCAAATTTGCTGGCATATTGAGTGCAGCACTTTCACAGCATCATCTTTTAGGATTTGAAATAGCTCAGCTGGAATTCTATCACCTCCATTAGCTTTGTTCATAATAATGCTTCCTAAGGCCCCCTTGAGTTCACACTCCAGGATGTCTGGCTCTAAGTGAATGACCACATCATGTGGTTATAGAGGTCACTAAGACCAGTTTTGTACAGTTCTGTGTATTCCTGTCTCTTATACACATCTTGGACTGCAAGGAGATCCAACCAGTCCATTCTGAAGGAGATCAGCCCTGGGATTTCTTTGGAAGGAGTGATGCTAAAGCGGAAACTCCAGTACTTTGGCCACCTCATGCGANTAAGGCCCCCTTGAGTTCACACTCCAGGATGTCTGGCTCTAAGTGAATGACCACATCATGTGGTTATAGAGGTCACTAAGACCAGTTTTGTACAGTTCTGTGTATTCTTGCCACCTCTTCTTAATATCGTTTGCTTTTTGTTAGATCCTTATTGCATATGTCATTTATTGTGTCTATCTTTGCACAAAATGTTCCTTTTGGTATCTCTAATTTTCTTGATGAGATCTCTAATCTTTCCCATTTTATTATTTTTCTCTATTTCTTTGCATCATTCACCTAAGAAGACTTCTTGTCTCTCCTTACTGTTCTTTGGATCTCTGCATTCAGTTGGGTATATCTTTGCCTTTCTCATTTGCCTTTTGCTTCTCTTCCTTATATCTAATGTGTTGCTTTTGTCTTGCTGCTTTTATGGTTCTCTCTTTAATTTTAATATCTGCCACTTTAATGTGCCCAGTGTGAATCTGATGGGCTCATATCTCTTTAAGATTTCTCTATATCCTGTACCTGAGTGCATGTTTCCTTTCCCAGTTAGGAGATTTTCAGCTATTAATTCTTCAGATAAATTCTCTGCCCCTTTCTTCCCTTTCTCCTTTTGGAACCCCTATAATTCAAACATTAGTACGCTTGATGTTTTTCCAGTGTTCTCTCAAACTATCCTCATTTTTTAAAATTAGTTTTTCATTTTTATGTTCAACTTTTCAGATTTCTACTACTCTATCTTCCAGTTCACTGACCTATTCTTATGCATCATCTAATCTACTATTGATTTATTCTAGTGTTTATTATTATTTTTTTTTTTTCGGTTACTGCATTCTTCAGATCTGTTTGGGTCTTCTGTTCTTTTTTAACTCTTTGTTAAACTTCTCACTGTGTTCATTCTGTCCTAGGTTCATTTGAACATCTTAGGATCATTATTTTAAACTCTTTATCAGTTACATTGCTTACCTCTACCCCATTTGTTTCTTCCTCTGGAGCTTTGTCTTGTTCCTCCCTTTGGAACATATTCCTCTGTCTTCTCACTTTGCTCAATTCTCTGTGTTTATTTATANTTTTTTTTCGGTTACTGCATTCTTCAGATCTGTTTGGGTCTTCTGTTCTTTTTTAACTCTTTGTTAAACTTCTCACTGTGTTCATTCTGTCCTAGGTTCATTTGAACATCTTAGGATCATTATTTTAAACTCTTTATCAGTTACATTGCTTACCTCTACCCCATTTGTTTCTTCCTCTGGAGCTTTGTCTTGTTCCTCCCTTTGGAACATATTCCTCTGTCTTCTCACTTTGCTCAATTCTCTGTGTTTATTTATATGTATTACCTAGGTCATTACATTTCCTATTCTTGGAAAAGTGGCCTTATGTAGGAGACATCCAGCAGCACCCTCTCCTCTGGTTACCAGGGCTGTATGACGTAGATCTGTCTCCAATGTGCACTGCATGAGTACTTTTTTTTTATAGTGGGGTCAACTACTCTTAATAGTAAGGAGGCAGGTCCCTAACTGGCTGGCTGCAAGTCTTGATTTTTATGGTGACTACCAGCCCACAGGTAGGTGTGGTCAGTTTCCTGTATGGCTGGCTGCTCATCCCTGGGTGCCCAGGATTAGTGCCAGCCTGTGGTGTGCAACTAGGCCTCCAGAGCTAATAGGGTAGAGGAAGAATTCAAAATGGCACTTATCAGTACTAGTGAAAACATAGTAGAATGAGTGCCTAAAACAAACTGCTGCCTGCAACTCCAGGAGGAGTTCCAGTTGCCTCCAGTTTCTTTATGAGACTCTCCAAAATCAGTAAGTGGATCTGACCCATTCTCCTTTCAATTTACTGCCTGAGGCTAGGACAGTGAATGGGAGGAGCAACCCCACACCTAAGGCCAGGGGCAGCGGCCGGGAGGAACAACCCCATGTCCAAGGAGTGGTGGTTGCCTCGTACAGGAGGGCCTAGAGGAGCCATCCCACANAGTCCAACTCTCATATCCATACATGACTACTGGAAAAACCATAGCTTTGACTAGACGGACCTTTGTTGACAAAGTAATATATCTACTATTTAATATCTGCCAGCCCACTAAGCGCAGGCAGCCTCGGCTGGAGCACTAAGCGCGGCCGAGAGGAGCTACCCCGTGTCCGAGGTCAGGGGCTATGGCCGAGGCCAGGGATGGCGCCCGAGGCCAGGGCAGTGACCCGGAGGAGCAACCCCACACCCGAGGCCAGGGGCGGTGGCTGGAGGAGCAACCCCATGTCCAAGGAGTGGTGGCTGCGTGGGCGCAGGAGGGCCTAGAGAAGCTATCCCACGTTGAAGGTCAAGGNATGGCCGAGGCCAGGGATGGCGCCCGAGGCCAGGGCAGTGACCCGGAGGAGCAACCCCACACCCGAGGCCAGGGGCGGTGGCTGGAGGAGCAACCCCATGTCCAAGGAGTGGTGGCTGCGTGGGCGCAGGAGGGCCTAGAGAAGCTATCCCACGTTGAAGGTCAAGGAGGGCAGTGGTGAGGAGATACCCCTCATCCAAGGTAAGGAGCAGTGGCTGCGCTTTGCTGGAGCAGCCGTGAAGAGATACCCCATGCCCAAGGTAAGAGAAACCCAAGTAAGATGGCAGGTGATGAAAGAGGGCAGACACACTGAAACCATACTCATAGAAAACTAGTCAATCTAATCACAGTAGGATCACAGCCTTGTCTAACTCAATAAAACTAAGCCATGCCCACAGGGCAACCCAAAATGGGCGGTTCAAGGTGGATAGGTCTGACAGAATGTGGTCCACTGGAGAAGGGAATGGCAAACCACTTCAGTAGTCTTGCCTTGAGAACCCCATGAGCAGTATGAAAAGGCAAAATGATAGGATACTGAAAGAGGAACTCCCCAGGTCAGTAGGTGCCCAATATGCTACTGGAG
>SJYS01005085.1:4436-17088 GCA_006410695.1 Philantomba maxwellii | reverse complement strand
AGAAATGTCTATTTAAGTCTTCTGCTGATTTTTTGACTGGATTGTTTGATTTTTTGACATTGAACTGTATGAACTATTCGTTTATTTTGTCAAAAGCATTGTTTGCAAATACTTTCTCCCATTCCACAAGTTGTCTTTTCATTTCGTTGATTGTTTCCTTTGCTGGGCTAAAACTTTTAAGTTTGGTTAGAAGATGTGTATAAGAGACAGGTGCAGTCCTCCAGAGGATAGGACTAGCAGTTCCATTATTGGTAAAAATATTAGGATAAAATCCAAGAAATTGAGGAAAACATTGAAATATTAAAATGGAATTGAAAATATTCATGTATATCCATGATTAAATAGTGTGCTGGTTATCTATTATACATAACAATATTTCCACCAACTTAGAGGCTTAATGCAAGATACATTTATTATGTTACACTTTCTGTGGGTCAGGAGTCTGGGCATAGCTTAGTTATACGCCCTGCTTCAGGGAAGATGTGTATAAGAGACAGNTGGAGAGGTGTCTTAAAATCCTACGGTACTTGATCCTATCAATTTATTTCTCACTTAATCCACATTTATGGCTTCCTGAGAGTTCTCTAAGATGTGTATAAGAGACAGGGTCAGGAGTCTGGGCATAGCTTAGTTATACGTCCTGCTTCAGGGACTAAAAAGCTGCAATCGAGGTGTCAGCCAGGGCTGCGGTCACATCTGCTTCCAACCTCACATGTTTGTTGGCAGCCTTTCATTCTTTGTAGGCTGCTGGACTGAGGGCCTTAGTTTCTTGCTGGCTCTCAGCCAAAGGCTGCTCTTAGTTTCGTACCCAAGTGGCCTTCTCCATAAGCAGCTCACAACATGGCAGCTGGCTTCTTTAAAACCAGCAAGGGAGATAGTGTCCTTGCAAGACTGGAGTTTAGTCATACATACTACAGTCATATATGTATATATATATGATCATGTGCATCTTTTCNGTTTCTTGCTGGCTCTCAGCCAAAGGCTGCTCTTAGTTCCGTACCCAAGTGGCCTTCTCCATAAGCAGCTCACAACATGGCAGCTGGCTTCTTTAAAACCAGCAAGGGAGATAGTGTCCTTGCAAGACTGGAGTTTAGTCATACATACTACAGTCATATATGTATATATATATGATCATGTGCATTTTTTCACCTTTGGCACATACTACTGACCAGAAGCAAGTCATTGTTCTTCCCACTTTTAGAAGATAGGTACATAAAGGTATGAACACCAGAAGACAGGGATCATAGTGGCCACCATAAAGTCTGTCTGCCACAATTATGTATTTTTTTTTTTTAGCTCTGTCCATTAAAATGACCTAAAAGCAATGTCACCTCAGTACTAACGAACACTCCCTTGTGCTCAGGTTGTAGCCTCTGAAGACCATTCCCCTTAAAAGGAAGCTGGGTCCTTTTGGAGAAAGAGCTTATTCCAGGGCTGGGACAGGGAAAATACAAGGAGATCTAGGGACATCTTTTATGCTCACAATCCATAATGTTCTCAAAAATCAGTGGGGTTATGTTCCACTGGCCATAGTCATAACATTTAGAACATTATAAAGACTAATGGTGGCAATTAATGGAAACAAATGAATTCTGTGAAAACCCATGATTTAATAATGATGTTCAAAATAGAGAAACTAAACAAACCCAGAAGGTGGCAGATTGCTCTGAACAACTGTAGGACTATCTCTTCAATAGTCAAGATCATAACAAAAGATACCTAAAAATTAAATGCTGTGGGTGGTCCTTGAACAGATCATAATTTGGATGAAACAACTGATAAGGGCATTTTTATGTTATTTGGGAAATTTTTAATATGGTTTAGGGCTTCCCTGGTGGCTCAGAGGTTAAAGCATCTGCCTCCAATGCGGGAGACCCGGGTTCGATCCCTGGGTCAGGAAGATCCCCTGGAGAAGGAAATGGTAACTCACTCCAGTATTCTTGCCTGGAGAATCCCATGGACGGAGAAGCCTGGTAGGCTACAGTCCACGGGGTCGCAAAGAGTTGGACACGACTGAGCGACTTCACTTTAATATGGTTTAGGTATTTGATTAAACGGAAAGATGGAGTTTGTTGACTTAAAAAAAGAGGTTATAAAATAGCATGTACACTGTGATACATCCTTGGAAAAAGTACACACACACACATACACATAATAGCGTAGGAAAATCTCTTGAAGTACAGATACTGAGGTGTTAACAATGGTGGATCTCTGTGACGGGTGGCAGGGGGTGTTTATGAATTTCTTCTTATTTCTGAAACAAATTACCACAAATTAGTAGCTTAAAACAATACAAACTTATTTTCTTATCCGTTTATGAGGACTTCTGATTCCCCTCCTTCCCTTTTCTAAGAATCCTTGTGATTACATTCAGCGCACATGGATCATTCAGGGTAGTCTCTCCATCTCAAGATCTTTCACTTATGGGTGGGAATAGAGTGGGAGGGAGGCTCAAGGGGGAGGGAATTTATGTACATATATAGTTGATTCATGTTGTTGTATAGCAGAAACCAACCAACATTGCAAAGCAATTATCCTCTGATTAAAAAAAAAATCCTTCACTTGGTCACATCTGCAGAATCCCTTTTGCCATGTAAATGGTTCCAGGGATAAGGTCATGGATATCTTCGAGGAGGGCCATTATTCTGTCTGCCACAGAGTATGATGTTTTTACTTTTTATTTTTGTGTCTANGTTGTTGTATAGCAGAAACCAACCAACATTGCAAAGCAATTATCCTCTGATTAAAAAAAAAATCCTTCACTTGGTCACATCTGCAGAATCCCTTTTGCCATGTAAATGGTTCCAGGGATAAGGTCATGGATATCTTCGAGGAGGGCCATTATTCTGTCTGCCACAGAGTATGATGTTTTTACTTTTTATTTTTGTGTCTAGATTTTGTAATTTTATATAACATGTATGTGTTACTTAAAATGTGTAAGTTAAGGGACTTACCTGGTGGTCCAGGGGTTAAGACTCCATGGTCCCAAGCAGAGGGTGCAAGTTAGATCCCTGATGGGGAAACTAAGACCCCACATGCACCACGGTGCAGCCGAAAAAAGAAACAAAATTTAAAAAAATATAAATGCAAGTTAAAAGTAGAAAAATGTTATAGTTTAATTTCAAGTGACATGAATGTGGTTATTTATAAACTTTACCTGCTGGCTCCATGTGAAGTTTGAGCTTTGCATCCATTTATTTTCTTACTTTTTATTTATACCAAATCATAAAATTCAAGTTCACAATTACGTGTTGCTAGAAATTGCAGCAAGTGTTTAGTAGCTGGGTCAGAGACTTCTGTATATTGGACTGAACAAGGAGCCATGAATCGAGAAGTCATTTCTTCCATTTGTTGTCTCCCCCAGCCACTAAGGGGTGAAGTATCAAACTCAAATTCTGTAAGGATGAATGTTTCGCTTTAGGAGAGTGGGTCTCCCTGGGGGCAGTGCCATCAAGGGTATACTTTGAAAACACATGGGGCTATTTTTGTTGTTACAGTGATTGACAGGAATCCCCTGGCAGGGATCTCCTGGCAGTTAGAGGGCAGGAGCCAAGAATGTCATGTGTCCTTCAGTGTCTGTGACATTTGTACAGGGATGAATGTTCCTCCGTTTTACATAATTTTCAAATGTCCCTCTAGCCATCATGTGTATGAAAAACCTATCTGTGGTCGTCCAAGCCTAAGCCTAACCTCATTTACATGTAAAGTTAAAGTACTTTTTTCTAAATTTACTTTTAAAAATATGGGATGCTTTCACAAATGTGCATGTCATTCTGTGCAGGGGCCATGCTTATCCTCTCTGTATAATTCTAATCTTAGTATACTGCTGCTGAAGCAAGCATAACTCAAAGTATTTTTTGAGCTGTTTTAATATCCTGGAATTTTCCAGGAACGGAACTACTGTGTAAATTGAAAGGAGTATGTGTTGTTTTGTTTGGAACCTTACCAAGAATGGTTTAATGTTTTAGAAAATCACACCAATGACATCAATGCCATTTATGGGCTGTGCTGGATATCTTCCATTGCCCTTCCAGATTCACTCCACCCTCTGCCTCTGCTGTGCCCTGGGAAGGGATTGGATCAATAGATTTCCTTGCTCTCTGGCTTCTGGGTAGGTTCACTCATTCGAGAGCATGGACAGGAGATCTGGAAGGCAAAAGGAGAGTGAGATATGCCACTTGAAAGGACCACTAGAAACGAGATGTTATCTAATCCATGGAAGCATAAAGTTGGATATGACACTAGTATTCTGTTTGAAAATGATAATGTTATATATACGATTAAGTCCAGGCTAGTCAGAAGGCACCAGTAAACTGCCTGGAGAGGTGTCTTAAAATCCTACGGTACTTGATCCTATCAATTTATTTCTCACTTAATCCACATTTATGGCTTCCTGAGAGTTCTCTATGACTGGTTAACAGAGAAAAAGCACAGGCCTGGTTTTTGCAGTTTGCTGGCATCAGCTAAAGGCAGAAGGTATTTCTAGGGGCAAAACTTCAGGCCGTACATCTTACTGTTCACTTCAAGTGGGAGGAGAGATGGCCTCTTTTCTCTCTGGGTATAGTATAAGGAGATACAATCTGACACAGCCCAGAGTGTCCCTGCTTATTCTTGCTTTATGTGCCAAGAATGCAAGGCCCTGACCGCTTTACCTGACTCATTTCTCTGGGCTGTATGTGCAAGGAGCTGCCTTGAAGGAGGAGGTGATATTTCCCTCTGGGGTAAAGAGCAAGCTTGCTATATAAGATGTCAATTCCTCAAGGCCAGTGTCCTTTGGTGTGACGCAGACATGCATTGTGTGCATAGTATGTCCACCTGGCCCTCTGCATGGCCTCTTTTTGGGCTTAGGGCTGTGGGGAACCCACACAAATATGCTGATGGTGCTGCTACTGCTTACTGTGCTGCTGGCATCCAGGAAATGTTAACAGGCTAACTTGTTAGCTTGTAAATAGGAGAAAATCCCATACCCTGACAAATATTTGTTAAATGCTTTGCAGTTGGTTTTATAAACCTTTTGCAGATTATGTGACATGAACCTGATTTTGCGTTGAGTGTTGCAATTCAGAGTTCTTCCTCTGTGGCTTTGGTGCCTTAGGGGAAAATGTTGCCACTTCTATGTTTGAATGTCTTATTTTTCTCTCTATTCAGGCAAAACTCCCTTGGCAGAAGTATCACTGCATATCTGTTGGAAAAAGAACAGGTACATTTTAATGACTTCATGAAACCATTTGATAAAGTTTCATAGCAAACAATACTAAGGACCAGGAGTGAATGGATTGCCAATATTGTAAATCAGAAATTCAAATATTCGTTGTTAGGTTTTTTCTATTTACACCGTAGATGGATAACATTATATGTTCCTATTCCAGTTGTTTGTAATTCTGTTTTGCCCCTTTCCTTTCCATAGTAAGCTTAATCTTCTTAAAATTGTCCTTATTTCTCATAGTTCTAAATAATGAAATTTCAGCATTTAGTATGAAAAAATCATAGGCCCTCCTAACTGCTGTTGTAAGAAATCCCAGCAACAGAATAAGAAGACAATATTCTGGTTTCTTAAGATGTCCTTAAAATGCTATGTCTAAGACATCTGGAACTGAGAACTTTTATTCTGTAAAAGTAACCTTGGCCTTAAAAAACCTGTTTTTTTTTTTGTTTGTTTGTATTATTTAGTAATATGTTTCCCTGGTAATGCTATTTAAATCTACATCTCCATGTCCTAAAAGCTATGAATACCTATGAGTTGGTTTTAATAGTCAAGTGAAATGAATATTTATGTACACACACAAACGTGTATGCAAATATTTATAGCATCATTATCAAAAACTGGAAACAACCAGATGTCCTTCAGCAGGTGAATAGATAAACAAACTGATTGCTGTTGCTGTTTAGTTGCTAAGTCATGTCTGCCTCTTTGTGACTGCATGGACTGTAGCCCATCAGGTTCTTCTGTTCATGGGACTTCCCAGGCAAGAATACTGGAGTGGGTTGCCATTTCCTCTGCAGGGGATCTTTCCGACCCAGGGATCGAATCCATATCTCCTGCTTGGCTGACAGATTCTTTACCACTTTTGCCACCTGGGAAACCCATAAACAAACTGGTGCATGCATACAATGGAATACTAGTCAGTGATAAGAAGGAAAGATCTATTGATTCACTCAACAAAATGAATGAATCTTTCTTTTTGTGGTAAAGTATGCATAATATAAGCATTGATGAATCTTAAATTCATTTTGCCAAGCAAAAGAAGCCAGACTCCAAAGACCCAAAAATACTGCATGATTCTATTGATATGGGTTGTTTTTTTTTTGTTTGTTTGTTTCGCTGGGTCTTTGTTGCTGTACAAGGGTTTTTTTCTATAACTGTGGAGAGTGGAGGCTACTCTCCAGTTGTGATGCATGGGCTTCTCATTGCAGTGGCCTCTTCTGTTGCAAAGCATGGGCTCCAGGGCATACAGGCTTCACTAGTTGCAGCACTTGGGCTCAGCAGTTACGGTTCACATGCTGAGTTGCCCCATGGCATGTGGGATCTTCCCAGACAGGTCTCCAACCCATGCCCCCTGCATTGGCAGGCGGATTCCCATCCACTGTACTACCAGGGAAGTCCTCATATGGCATTTTGAAAAAGGCATAACTAAAGATATGTGTATTAGTTTCCTGTTGCTGCTATAAAAATTTAACACAAATTTATTCTCTTACAATTCTGGAGGCCAGAAATTTGAAATCAGTTTCACTAGGCTAAATAAAGTCAAGGTGTTGTAGGGCTGAGTTCTTCTTGAACCTCTAGAGAAGAGTTCATTTTCCATGACTTTTCTAGCTTCCGGAGGCAGCCCGTTTTCCTCACTCCTTCCTCACATCACTCCAACCTTTTGCTCCCATTCTCGGGTCTCCTACTATCTCCTTTGACCTTCTTGCTGCCCTCTTTAAGGACCCTTGTGATTACATTTAGGACCCACCTGGATAATCCAGGGTAGTCTCTCAATCATGAGATTTTTAATTTAATCACATCTGCAAAATCCTCTTTGTCATATGATATAATATTCAACAGTTGTGGGGATTAGGACATGGATGTCTTTCCATATCACCGTTTTGTTCATTTATTTAGTGCTGCGCTGGGTCTTCGTTGCCGCACACAGGCTTTCTCTAGTTGCGGCAGGCAGGGGCTACTCTTCATCGCATCGCACGGGCTTCTTATTGAGGTGGCGTCTCTTGTTGTGGAGCATGGGCTCTAGGGCTCAGGCTTCAGTAGTTGTGTCTCACAGGCTCTAGAGCTCTGGCTCAGTAGTTGTGGCGCACAGACTTACTTGCCCTGTGGCATGTGGAACCTCCCCAGACCAGGGATCAAACCCATGTCCCCTGCACTGGCAGGCAGATTTTTTACCACTGAGCCCCAAGGAAGCCCAATCTATTAATGTATTTTCATCTTTGATTTCTCTTCATTTGTATTTGTTTTATATATTTCCACTTCATTTACACGAATCATTTTGTGCTTCATTTAACAATAGTTCAGTACTATATTTCATATTTGAAAGTTGCTAAGAGAGTCAATCTTAAAAGTTCTTATCACAAGAAAAAAGATTCTGTAATTATGTATAGTGGTGGATGTTAACTAGACTTACGTGGGAATCATTTTGCAATATATGCTTATATTGAATCATTATGTTATATACTCGAAACTAGTATAATAATGTTTGTCAATATGTCTTTAAAAGCCCATGTTTTAACTAATGTAAGACTGTCAACAAAAAGAACTATACATAAATATTGTACTCCAGATGGTAAATGATACAGAAATATAGATAGGTCTATAAATATTAGATAGTATACTTAGATATATTTTCTAGCTCTGGCTGCTGAAATGGCCTAGAAACAGTTACACCCCAAAAGTAGGAAGCACACCTCACATCCAGATCTTTCTTTCTAAACACCAATTTTCCCATAAATGGAATCAGGGCTCCTTGAAGAAATGGCTGACTCTAGGCACTGAGGCAGGAAGATACAAAATGTGTACAAAACATCTGGTGGGACCAGAGGGGAAAAAACAATGAAACCCTACACTAGTTCTTCCTAGACCCCTGCTATGAATCATACACTGTGATGTATTTTTTTTAATATTTATTTTTATTTATTTATTTGGCTGTGCCAGGTCTTAGTTGCAGCATTTGGGATCTTTAGTTGCAGCATGCAAACTCTTAGTTGTAGCATGTGGGATATAGCTCCCTGACCAGGGATTGAACCTGGACCCCGTGCATTGGGAATGTGGAATCTTAGCCACTGGACCACCAGAGAAGTCCCTGTGATGTATATTTTGACTTTCATACCCTTGCTATATATAGTGTGTGCTTTCNTTGGGATCTTTAGTTGCAGCATGCAAACTCTTAGTTGTAGCATGTGGGATATAGCTCCCTGACCAGGGATTGAACCTGGACCCCGTGCATTGGGAATGTGGAATCTTAGCCACTGGACCACCAGAGAAGTCCCTGTGATGTATATTTTGACTTTCATACCCTTGCTATATATAGTGTGTGCTTTCCCTGTAATAAACTGTACATTTGTAAGTTTTTCTCATTTTAGGGTCCTGTGATTACAGGACACAAAGTGTGCAGGTTTTTTTTCAGGTTGTATTCCATTACAAGTTATTACAGGGTTTTGAATAGGATTCCCTGTTGTTTAGTTTCTAAGTCATGTCCAACTCTTTTGCTGCCCCGTGGACTGTAGCCTACAAGGCTCCTCTGTCCTCGGAATTTTCCAGGTGGGAATACTGGAGTGGGTTGCCATTTCCTCCTCCAGGGGATCCTCCCAACATAAATCTGTGTTGCTTATTTATTTTATGTATAATAGTTTGTATCTGTTTGTATTTAGAAAAGGCAGAGGAACCAGACATCAAATTGCCAACATCCGCTGGATCATGGAAAAAGCAAGAGANCTCCTTGGAAGAAAAGTTATGACCAACCTAGACAGCATATTAAAAAGCAGAGACTACTTTGCCAACAAAGTTCTGTCTAGTCAAAGCTATGGTTTTTCCAGTAGTCATTTATGGATGTGAGAGTTGGACTCCAAAGAAAGCTGAGCGCTGAGGAATCGATGCTTTTGAACTGTGGTGTTGGAGAAGACTCTTGACAGTCCCTTGCTGCTAGGAGATCCAACCAGTCCATACTAAAGGAAATCAGTCCTGAATATTCATTGGAAGGACTGATGCTGAAGCTGAAACTCCAATACTTTGGCCACCTGATATGAAGAACTGACTCATTGGAAAAGACCCTGATGCTGGGAAAGATTGAGGGCAGGAGGAGAAGNCTGAGGAATCGATGCTTTTGAACTGTGGTGTTGGAGAAGACTCTTGACAGTCCCTTGCTGCTAGGAGATCCAACCAGTCCATACTAAAGGAAATCAGTCCTGAATATTCATTGGAAGGACTGATGCTGAAGCTGAAACTCCAATACTTTGGCCACCTGATATGAAGAACTGACTCATTGGAAAAGACCCTGATGCTGGGAAAGATTGAGGGCAGGAGGAGAAGGGGATGACAGAGGATGAGAAGGTTGGATGGCATAACCGACTCAAGGGACATGAGTTTGAGTAAACTCCAAGAGATGGTGATGGACAGGGTGGCCTGGTGTGCTGCAGTCCATCAGCTGGGGTCACAAAAAGTCAGACATGACTGAGCAACTGAACTGAACTGAACTGAGTTTGTATCTGTTAATCCCATAATCCTATTTTGTCCCTCCCTCTCTCTCTCTCTCCCCTTTAGTAACCTGAAATTTATTTCCTACGTCTGTGAGTCTGTTTCTGTTTTATATATAGATTCATTTGTATTATTTTTAGGTTCTACATATAAGTGATATAAGATAGTATTTGCCTTTGTCTGTCTGTCTTACTTCACTGCATACAGTATTGTCTAGGTCCATCCATGTTGCTGCAAATGGGAATATTTTATTCTTTTTTATGGCTGAGTTATACTCCATTGTCTGTATATACCACATCTTAAGCCAATCATCTGTTGATTGGCACTTGAGTTGTTTCCATGTCCTGGATATTATAAACTGTGTTGCTATGAACATTGGAGTACATGTATCTTTTTGAATTAGAGTTTTCGTTTTTTTCAGATATATATTCAAGAGTGGGATTGCTAGATCATATGCTAGCTCAATTTTTAGTTTATTAAGAAACCTCCATTCTGTTTTATTTTACTGACTGCACCAGTTTATAGTCCCACTAACAGTGTAGGAAGTTTCCTTTTTCTCCACACCCTCTTCAGCATTTATTTATTTGTACACTTTTTAATGGTGGCTATTCTGACTGGTGTGAAGTGATACCTCATTGTAGTTTTGATTTGCATCTCTCTAATGATTAGCAATGTTGAACATCTTTTCATGTGCCTGTTGGCCATCTCTGTGTCTTTGGAGAAATGTCTATTTAAGTCTTCTGCTGATTTTTTGACTGGATTGTTTGATTTTTTGACATTGAACTGTATGAACTATTCGTTTATTTTGTCAAAAGCATTGTTTGCAAATACTTTCTCCCATTCCACAAGTTGTCTTTTCATTTCGTTGATTGTTTCCTTTGCTGGGCTAAAACTTTTAAGTTTGGTTAGATCCCATTTCGGAGAAGGCAATGGCAACCCACTCCAGTACTCTTGCCTGGAAAATCCCATGGGTGGAGGAGCCTGNTGAACTGTATGAACTATTCGTTTATTTTGTCAAAAGCATTGTTTGCAAATACTTTCTCCCATTCCACAAGTTGTCTTTTCATTTCGTTGATTGTTTCCTTTGCTGGGCTAAAACTTTTAAGTTTGGTTAGATCCCATTTCGGAGAAGGCAATGGCAACCCACTCCAGTACTCTTGCCTGGAAAATCCCATGGGTGGAGGAGCCTGGTAGGCTGCAGTCTATGGGGTCACACAGAGTCGGACATAACTGAAGCAACTTAGCAGCAGCAGATCCCATTTATTTTTGCTTTTGTTTCTTTTGCCTTGAGAGACAGATCTAAGAAAATACTGCTATGATTTATGTCAGAGAATGTTTTGCCTATGTTCTCTTCTAGGAGTTTGATGTAGTCGTGTCTTATATGTAGGTTTTTAAACCATTTTGAGTTTATATTTGTATGTGGTATAAAGGAGTATTCTAATTTCTTTATTTACCTGTAGCTGTCCAGCTTTCTCAGCACCACTTGTTTTAGAGATTCTCTTTCCTCCATTGTATAGCCTTGCCTTCTTTATCATAGATTAATTAATTGTAGGGATGTGGGTTTATTTCTAGGCTCTCTACTCTGTTCCATTGATCTGTATGCCTGCTTCTTTCCAAGACCACACTATTTGGTTGCTGTAGTTTTGCAATATAGTCTAAAGTCTGGGAGGGTTATGCCTCCAGCTTTCTTCTGTTTTGGTGGGGAACAGGCACTGCACAGTGTGGCATGCAGGATCTTAGTTCCCCAACCAGGGATCGAACCTGTGCCCCCTACAGTGGAAGGGCGGAGTCTTAACCACTGGATTGCCAGGGAAGTCCTCAACTTTGTTCTTTTTCTTCCAACTTGCTTTGGCAATTCTGGGCATTTTGTGGTTCCATATAACTTTAAGGATTAGTTTTTCTATCTCTTTGGAAAATGTCATGAGTNCTTAACCACTGGATTGCCAGGGAAGTCCTCAACTTTGTTCTTTTTCTTCCAACTTGCTTTGGCAATTCTGGGCATTTTGTGGTTCCATATAACTTTAAGGATTAGTTTTTCTATCTCTTTGGAAAATGTCATGAGTATTTTGACATGGACTGCATTACATCTGTAGATTGCTTGAGGTAGTATGGCCATTTTAACAGTATTAATTCTTCCAATCCAAGAGCATGGGGTCGCTTTCCATTTCTTTGAATCATCTTCAATTCCTTTATCAGTGTTTTATCTTTTTAAGTGTAGAAGTCTTTCACCTCCTTGGTTAAGTTTATTGGTAGATATTTGGTTTTTTTAATGTGATTTTAAATCTGATTTTTTTACTTTCTTTTTGACACTTCATTATTAGTATAAAGAAATGCAGCAGATTTCTGTGTATTAATTTTTTATCCTGCTCTCTTGCTAAATTCATTTGTTAGCTCTAATAGATTTTGTGTGGAGACTTTAGGGTTCTCTCTACATATATCATGGCATCTGCAAATAGTGACAGTTTTACCTCTAACCTTCCAATTTGGATACCTTTAGTTTCTTTTTCTTTTCTGATTATTGTAGCTAGAACTTCCAATACTATACTGAATAGAAGTGGCAAGAGTGGGCATCCTTGTGTTGTTCCTGAACTTAGAAGGAAGGCTTTCAGCTTTTCACTGCTGAGTATTATGTTGGCTGTGGATTTGTTGTAAATGGCTTTTCTTATGTTCCCTCTATACTCATTTTGGTGAGAATTTTTATCAGGAATGGATATTCAGTTTTCTCAAATGCTTTTTCTGCATCTGTTGAGATGATTATGTGGTTTTTGTCTTTCCTTTTGTCAATGTGTTATATCACATTGTTGAATTCATTTTGCTAATATTTTTGAGGATTTTTACATCTGTATTCATAAAAGATACTGGTCTTTAATTTTGTTTTTGTTGTAATGTGTTTGTCTGATTTTGGTATCAGAGTGATGTCCTCATAATATGAATTTGGCACTGTTTCCCACTCTTCAGTTATTTTGCAAT
>SJYS01005084.1:10374-20799 GCA_006410695.1 Philantomba maxwellii | reverse complement strand
CTCCATGTACTTATTCAATCATGGAATAAATAAATAAAGGTCATCTTAGGACACCTTTAACTTAAGAGAGATATTTGATAAAGACACCTCAAAGCAGACCAATACCATCACTTCCAGAATGTGTGTAAAATGGGAACTTCACAGGTAAACAAAGAATTGGGATTAGAGCAGAAAACCCTTCATTCAAGGACCTTTGAGGAGTCCACTTGATCTTTGCTCTTGGCTGTTAGGATGTGGTCCCTAGGCACCAAGAATATTCTGGCTGATAGGAATGTCCTCGTCTGCCTGGGACTTTGGCCACTGGACAGTCTGACAAGTTGACATGTGATGGGCCTCTGGGTCACGTGGTATCAGTTCTGACCTCTGGAGGAGCTGGACGCTAGGCCAGTAGTCTGACCTCTTGGAGGGGCTGCAGATGACAGGTCAGGGTAATGTGCTGTTAAACAGGGTGAGCGTCCCTGGCGGGCAGTGCTCCATGTGTCCTGGCCCACTGAATCCAGGACAGTAATGCATCCTGCAGACAATGGAAGCTTCGTGTGTGAAACCTGCCCAGACTCTACCGTGTGCCTGATGAGAAACTGCATCCTTCCCTGTAATAAACCATACCTGGGATCCTGAAGCTTTAAGTCAGTCTGTGCATCCATCAATGGAGTTCTAGAATCTGAGGGTGGTTGTGGGATCCCCCAAATGTGCCCTTGATGGGAAATGTAAGGATAGTCCTGGGACTGTGCCCTCATACTTTTCAGATTGGCTAACTGTGCACCTAGAATTTTTTTTTTTAATCAAAACTCAGCTAGAAGGACCCTTAACGATCATTTTGCCTGGCATCTGCTCTCACCCAAGCCTGATACCCTTGGCCTTCTCAGCAGAAGGACACTGGGTCTGTCCACTGCCCATATTGACTGGGAAGCAGGAGATTTGCTGTGAGCCCTGTTCCCTGTGGGCCCTCCAGCCCATCTCACTGACTCCTGACCCAGCATCCAGCACCCCTGTCCTCTTAGGGGTCACATGTTTGTGACAGCTTCATGAGCCTGCACCCCAAGACTGTGTGCAGCTTTATGGAACCTCTAAAGATTCAAGAGACTTCAGTAAACACCCATCTGAACGGCTAAGCCTGAAGAGACCGGCACTTGGACAGCTGGTTAAGGAAGTGTTTTCCTCTTGGGTGGGGATGTGTGGGGCTCCTCAGAATCCCTCAAATGACACACAATTGCAGCCCCTTACTGTGACCCTGGAGGGCTCCCTGAGCCACATGGCCTTCCACTGTCAGGGCGGCTCCACGTAGACTAGAAGAGGGTCCCAGATGGAGTGAGATTCCAGGGCCCAGGCAGGGTGTGGAGGACACAGTCACCCAGGGCCCTCTAGCCCAGCATGAGGGGATCCCATCAGGGAGGGAAGAAATGTTACCTCTCCCACTCCCAGGACCTCTGCCAGGGTCACAGCCCCTTCAGTTCTGTGTCCTNACGTAGACTAGAAGAGGGTCCCAGATGGAGTGAGATTCCAGGGCCCAGGCAGGGTGTGGAGGACACAGTCACCCAGGGCCCTCTAGCCCAGCATGAGGGGATCCCATCAGGGAGGGAAGAAATGTTACCTCTCCCACTCCCAGGACCTCTGCCAGGGTCACAGCCCCTTCAGTTCTGTGTCCTCGGGGCCCACTCTCCTCACTCTAGTCCTGGCCCTGCTGCCCAAGCCTGCCTACTAGTCCTCCAACCTGGACCCTCCTCTCCACCCTGACCCCTAGGTCTGACCCTGGTCCAGACCTCCCTGGGCCTTTGGACGTGATGAGTGCACTTGGTTCCCCACTTCTGACCCTGCAGTTCACTCTGAGGCTATCACTACAATCCATCAGATTAAACTGCTATTCCCACTGGACACATAACACATAACAAATCTGAGACTCAAAGTCTTAAACCCACAGGCCCAGAGTTGGGCAGGGCTAGATCCAGGATCCCACCAGGTCCAACCAGTTCCCCTCCAGCCTCTCTGCCTTATTGGCCAGCAGGAACCTGCAGTGTTGATATAATTCCTAAGATGGGGAGTGAAAGAGTTTTAGAATCCCAGGAACACAAAACGGTGTTCGGGTCAGGATTTTCCAACTTGACCCAAAGGAAGTCCTTCTTGGCTCTCATCTACAGGAAGAAGGTCCTTGATTCTTCCCAACAAGCTTATTTTAATTTAACATTGATTGAGCACCTACTCTGTGTCAGCAATCCAGAAAAGCACTTGTGTGTCCGATATCAGTGTCCTCACAGTAAAAGTGAACAGAAGATGAAGCAGAGAGTAGTTCCGTAACTCGTCCAAGGTCATATGACCTGCCCTTCCTTGCAGGTTTCGTCTCTTCTCAACCCAACGTCATTCAATGCCAACAAATAACACGGAGGAAACAGTCCACATAGGATCTTGAGGAGGAACATCCTCGACCCAACCATAGGATCTTCCTGGAGGAAACTAGCCTGGGAGAATCCTCCTAGGGGTGTGTTGGTGACATTCCTGGTGTACCCGCATGGTTACCTGGACAAATTGGCCTCGGTCACAAAATTCTCCCAGGGTTCATCTTCAGTGAGGAGGGATAGCAGTTCTTCCAAATTCATATTTTTCTGGACATACTCAAAGACATCCTCATAAAAGCTTTGGCTCACTAGACAGGAAAATAAAAATTGAAGATTCAAATAAACTATGGTGTGATGCAAATGGTATTGAGTATAAGTGGTTAAAATTCACCTTTCTGAGCAGCATGCGTCTGGCACGCTGTTGATGGATTTCTCTGGGGTCTCAGGTGGACTGTATGCACCAGCCCCAAGTCATAAGTTAACACCCAGACCCACCCACTCTGCAATGACTGTATTAGAAGATAGGGGGCTTTAAGGCAGTAATTAGGTGAAATGAGGCCTTCAGTGTGGGGCCTTAATTCAGTAAAACCAGTGTCTTTATTACATGAAGAGACGTCAGATCTCTTCCTCTCTCTCTCTTCCCTGAAGTACTAAATGTTCTTAGGTTTTCTTTTTCTCTTGCATCACTAAGGGTGAAATGAACTCAGGGTTCACATGGAGGAAACCCACAGCACTAGATCTGTGTGTGGACTGCTTAGGGTGGTGTGGGTGGAGGAAATAACTGAGCACCTGGTGTCTGCATGGGCATTTGAGAACAATGGAACTAGTAGCTGCCTGAGGCAGTCAGCTGGTAATCAGGTGTTTATATATGGGAGCACTGGGCAGGTGCCCTAGCACAGCACAGGGGAGAGGGGAGTCTAGAGAAGGGCAGAGGGGAGTCTAGAGAAGGGCAGAGGGGAGTCTAGAGAAGGGAGAGGTTTTTACTTGGAACTAACAAGTAGAACTAACAAGTAGAGGGGACAGCATGGCACTAGCAGGCCCTCCTGTGTGGTGGGCCCAGGCCCAGGCCAGGGACACACATTATATTTGGTCCTCGTCACAAAGGAGGGAAATATTCCTCTCATTTCACAGGTTAGGACAGGTAAGGTGCTCCAGATCTGGGAGGCAGGTGTGGGAGCCAATAAAGGCCTGATTGGGGTTCAGTTTGGCTCTTTTGACCCTCACAGAGCAGCGGGTGGGCAGCAGGGCGAGAGGTGGGGGAAACAGCCTCTGTGTTGACGCCCCAGGGTCTGGGAGCAGAAGGAGGCTTGGACCAAGGGAGAGGGCAGGAGACACTCCGGGGCACCACCTCTCCCTGCCCCGCCTGGCCTCGGGGACTTGCTCTGCTGTGCCCGCCCCCCTCCATGGGCTGTCCTGCCCTCACTTCTGAGTCATTAGCTGGGGGTCAGGAGGCAGGGGGAGGAAGTTAGCATCTTGTCTGTGGCTCCCTGAGGAGAGGACCAGGAAGGAGGCTGTGGGGACAGACCACCGAGAGTTAGGGGACTCCCCATTGCCTCTCTGGGGGATGCTCATCCATGCCTTTCTTGGTTCTTGATTACTCGACAGGTTAATTTCGCCTGGAGCCACCACCCTCAATTCTGGGTCACAAGTAGGAGCCTGCCAGAGACGAGGTGGCTGACTACCTGAGCAGTCCCTGGGATCTTCTGAGCTCATGGTGGCCACAGCAGGGTCTCAGAGATGTCCTTTCAGCTCACCCGTCTGTGTCAGGCTGGAAGAAGGTGTCGTTTCACCCTTGGGGAAGAGAAAAGAGATTGTGGGCTGGATCACGCGTGAGCAGTGGCTGAGGGGGCAGGTCCTGGGTGGTTTCCCCTCTAGACTCCCCTCTGCCCTTCTCTAGACTCCCCTCTGCCCTTCTCTAAACTCCCCTCTCCCCTTCTCTAGACTCCCCTCTGCCCTGGGGACTTAACCCAGCGTGGTTCTCTGTCCCCTGGGCTCTGCAAAGCACTTGTTAAGGAAAGTTACTCATCTTCCCACTGTCCTCCCCAGAGTTCCGCTCTCCTGCTGGGGTGCAAGAGAGGATAATCAGACAGGAAACAGCCATCTGTGAAGTTATAGGAGCAATAAAACCAGAGACAGCAGAACAGCTAGGAAGGGACACTCTGGAAATTACATGAGGTTGGGAATGCCTGTGTTACTAACTGGTTATAGGTGATATTGACCCACTGTATATGACGTTCAGGCTCCTGAAACTCACCTAGGCTTAGGTCAGTCCAAGTTTTCCCATTTCTGCTGGAGCCCAACCTGATCCAAATCCCAGGTTTGTAATGACTTGCTTTAATGTACGAAAATGTCCATTTGGGGATGCATGTTAATCGGAAAATGACTCTTTCTATTGTAAAATGATGTCATGCACTTTGTGCTCGAGTCTCTGCCTTGATAAAGTCCCCGGTGCTGTAGCTCCCACGGCCCACATCTTCCTCACTTCTGCAATAGCCTTTATCCCACAAACCTTTTTTCTGGAGTCCCACCAACCCCACTGCAATCCCCGCAGCCCTGCCCTGGTCAGCTGAGTCCCTGAATGGTGTCATGTTTGCTGTCCACTCCTGATTGTTGGACTTCAGGCTGTTTTTAATTCTTTATGTAAATAGTAGTGCAAAGAACACTCTTCTTGCATAAAACTTTGCCTCCATTTAAGATTCTTTCATTAAGCTGCTTCTAGAAGTAGAATGACTGTATCAACACCAAACATTTTTTCATACTTAAGCTACTTTGTTATGCAAAGAAACTGTACAAATTTACATTCACACATATCATATGTGATGGTGTCCATCCTTTGTCTTGCCAGTTCTCTGTTATTTTTTTTTTTAATTTTTACTTTATTTTGCTTTACAATACCGTATTGGTTTTGCCATACATTGACATGAATCCACCATGGGTGTATATGAGATCAATAGCAGATTTTTATATAGAGAGAATTTCTTTTGGTTCCGGTTATGACTATCTTGTGTTGGGAGATGAGAAAAGAAAGCGTGTTAATTACACTTAGGCAGTATTTTAAGAAGGCAAAAGAGTAGCTATTTAGTATTCTTGCTGAGACCTGACTGAAATGATAGTAAAGGTCCTTACAGTTACAGTAACGGCTACTCGTGAGCACGGCTTGTATTTCTGATTTTGCTCTGCACTGGTAGTTCCTCTAAGACTTTGTAAATTATAATTCATATTGTTCTGAACCAGGAGGTGTGTACCGCTGTATCCCCATTTACAGCTAAGGAAGCTGAAGCACAGAGGTTCTGTGATTTGCCCAAGGTCATAAAGCTTGTTCCTGGAGAACTGGATCCCACCCCACTCTCTGGGCTCAACATCCCATACCCGGCTTCTTCTCATTTTGCTGCTAACAATAATAGTAACTAAAAAACAGGGATGGTGGCGACAGGAATCCAGAGTCTTCACACTCCCTCCCTCGGCTGAAAATTATGACTGCTTTTTATTTACCAATTGCACATTTATCCTTGCTCTGGTCTCCCCTCTCAGTAGATGGAGTTCCTGAGACAATCATGGGTAAAACTGCCCCTGCCATTCTCTACAGCACCCAGTCTTGAATGGCCCAACTTCCTTAGAGTTTCCCCCAAACCCCCTCACCTGAGATCTCATCCTAGAGTCTTTCTTTCTATCACCTTCCCTCTGCAATGGCCAGGGTTCCCCTTAAGAATAGCAACCATCAGCTTGATTACCAGGGAGTATGCCTGGTGACGAGGCTGTGGGCACTGACTGTGCGGATGGGAGAGAGTTTACACAGACAGGCCCGTCTCCAGGCCCGTGGGAGAGGAGAGCTGGCTGGTCCCCTGCCTCCTTCTCTGCCTCGAAGCTGTAGGACCCCCGGAGCCAGGGCAGCCAATTGAAAATGGGAAACACAAGGACCAAGAGCCAAGGCAGAGAGAGGAGGAGGGTGTGGGCAGAAAGGGCTGAACCTGGATGATGCCAAACACTTGAAAATGCATTTGGACTCTCCACCTCATCCTTCCACCCTTCCCTGCCCTTCTTGTCCTGGTCCTGCCCTTTGTCTGGGGCCTCAGCTGGGTGTGGATGCTGGATGGTTCTCCCTTCTGCTGGATTCCTATCTGGGTATCCTCCTGTTAGCCTCTGATTGGTCACTTCCTGGAAGGGCTGCTAGTGGGAGAGGGGAGGACCCTAGAGAAGCCTGTCCCTGCCCAATTACATGGCCAGACACAGAGCCCTTCCCTCCAGGTGGGCAGACAGAGATTCTACCAAACCTCTTCCTCCACGTGGTACAGCTCATACTCTATGGGCAGGGACAGCAGGGGTAAAGGCACTGTCAAATTCAAAGTCCTTAGCCCATCGCCAGGCCCTCCCGATGCTCCGACTCCTGTCTTCTGCAGCCTCCTGACTCCACGGGGCCTGGACCGGGGCCTGGAGGACTCCCAGCTGCCTGGACTCTGATTCCCCCCCAGCCTCCAGGCCTTCACTCAGGCTGCCCCTCCAAGGCCTTTCCCCACCTGCCTCACCAGGTGAAATGTTCCTTGTCCCTGGAGGCCCATCTCAAAAGCTTCCTCCGCCTGCTCTCTTCCTCTATTTCCCTTCCAGTCTCCCTTGGAATCTTGCACTTTCCTGCCTGTCGGTCCGTTTGTGTGGAGTTTCTGAGGCTCCCAGCACCGGGCAGGGGCCCTGTCTCTTCTCTGCTGCTCCTCCTGCTCCAGGGCTTCGGGGGCTCCCTCCACCCTCCTGGGCACAGCCTGGCTAAAACATGAGGTGTGGGACCTGTTACTGGAGCATGAATCAACCAGATTCTCAAAGACATAGTACTACACTTCTTTTAGCTATAGTTGAGTAATTCCATTTGTTTTCCTTGTCTGTCTTCATAAAAGCTCTTTCTGATAGAGAGTGCCATCAGATTTCTGAGCATTTCCATTTATGGGCATCCCATGCTTTTCCAGAAGGTCATCCTCTGCCAGTAAAAAAGGGTGTGAGACCTACATGGTCTGTACTCTCCACCATCTTGGTTTAAGAAAGCTTTTGTATGAACACTGTTCTCTCAGGTAGCAGGAAAACCTGCATTTTTCATGTCTCCTTACCCCAGCCATGATATTTTTATAAGAGAAGAAAGAGGAAGAGAGAACTGTGGCAAAACATGAGGCTTCCCTGAAATCTGCTCTACTATGCTGAGACTTGAAGACTTGAGCAGGACATTCCTAAACCTCCCCTCCCACAGGATGTCCAGTCCAGGTCTGGTCTGGCTGTGGGGCCCAGCTTCCTCCAGCCTCTCTCTCTCTGCTCCCAAACTGCTGCCTGGGACTTTTGGGGGGAAAGCGTGGAGTCATTTCCTGACTGCGAGGGAGGCAATTTTGAAAGCACAGAAATGGGTGTGCTACTCTGACTGAGAAAAGTACCACTTAGACATTTCCTGCTTGAATGAAGAGAAGGAGAAGAAGGAAAAAGAGGAAGGGGGATGAAGAGAAAGAGGAAGAAACAAAAAGATTCTAATCAACCAATCAATCAATTCCAAAGGGTCCAAATGAAAATGGAGAAGAAAAAGAACTACAAACATACCAGAAAACATGTTAGAAATAGTTTTGCGTTGGCCAACCATTCTCAAGACACAACTGCCAGAGCCAGAAGGAAGGTCTGATTTATTTGACCTCTTGAACACTAAATATTTCAAAAGCTGGCCACAAACCAAGTCAGAAAAGGAGAGACAGGAAGACACTGTTTGCAATATTTCTAGTAGACAAAGATGAACATTTCCAACACAGAGAGAGCCTGAAATCCACATGAAAAGACTGAATGCCGTTTCTCACAAATGGGCAAGAGATGTGAACGGACAATTCCCGGGGAGGCAACTTGCCCGGGGTCACGCAGCTCTCCGTGGACAGAGTGGGGCCAAGTCCAGACCTTCTGACATGGTATGTAAGGGAGGGGAGTGGAATGTGATTTTAATAACCCAGAAATTTCTAGGTTTGTCTCTACCTTTATAAACACATAGATCTAATATCATGCCCCTCTTGCTATACTGATGTATCTACCGTTCGGCTTCTGGTCGTAAGACTGTAAGCCCTGTATCATCACGTGGGCATTGCACAGCAGGGCCTGCGTCTCCCGACTTGGTCTCCCGCCTTCCTCTCTCAGGCCTTCGTTTCTCCCCAGGACCTGGCACTGAGCAGGCACTCAGGACAGAGTGGGTGATGAAAGCTGATTCCTTGTATCTCAAAAGAAACCGTTTGCCCCCATCTGCCCCAGCACAGCACCCAGGGGCCGACTCAAGGCGGCCAGGCCACAAGGAGGAAGGACTCTAGCCCCCTGCCCGCCTCCATCCCCTCAGCTTTCTTGAAATTTCCCAAAGGACTGAGCACCCACAACATACACCTTCCTTCTGGGGCCGCTCTCATGGCTCAGGGCTCCACATCCCAAGCTGAGACCACCTGAGCAGGCGGCTACCTCCCTCTGCACTGTTTAGGGGTCCCAGGGGTGGGAGGAAGCCGTCAGAAACACGTGCCTCCACATCCAGGCTCTGTCCCTCAGGCCAAGGCCTCACCTCTCTGAGCTTCCATTTCCCTTCTTTTGTCAACTAGAGACAATCAAAGTTTGCTCAGACAGTCATCCTGAGGATGGGGAGATGGGCGGGGGTCCTACCCTCCTGCTTACCCAGGAGTCTTCCCCTGGCTGAGTGTGAACAAGATCCAGCTGTTCTCAGCTCTGCAGATGCAGCCGCCTTCTGTGTGTCTCTGCAGTAAACCGCGCACACCTTCTGGTCCCGGATATAGTCAGAGAACCAAAAGGGAAGTGAAACCCTCACTTCTGAGTGGCTCAGGTTACCAACACCCTGCCCACCAGGGCCCGCCCAATACTATTTCCACCCTCCTGCAGCCCGCTAAGAGAAACCACACCCGCCCCGACATCCCACGTCCTTCTGACACAGCCCACCCTGCCTCGGCTCCTTGAAGGAGACCTGCCTCCAACACACCGAGAGCCCCTTGGCCAACGACTCCCCCACCCCATGGCCGGCTTTCCACCCCCTCAGCCCTCCCCACCCACCCATCTCCAGCCTGCCTGCTTTATTCACCGTCATGCCACCAGCATGTGGCATGTTCCCTAACACACCAGCTCCCCACCACATCCTGGTCATATTGCTGCTGCCTAGGGTCACATCCACGTGGCTTCCAGTGTTTGTTCATGCAGGTCCTTCTGCCGGGACATCTGCTCTATCGAACCTGGAGAAATCATGCTCACCCTGTAAAGCCAAAGTCTGGCATCACCTCCTCTGAGATGCCCTCCAGGACCTCCCCTGCAGAGTTCCCTGTCCCAGCTCTGCTCCCCTGGTACCCGGGAGAAGGGCCTAAGGCCACCCCTCAGCCCTGTGTCCCCGCCCCACCCACCTCCTTTGGTCAAGTCCTCCTAGACTTGGCCCTGCTGACAGGCACAGAACTAGTGCCTTCAGGTCCCAGCAACTCGCCTGAGCAGGCCCAGCCCTGGCGGTCAAGGTCAGTGGATGGATGCCAGGTCATGGGAAGGGCTGCGAGCATGCTGCTATTTTCTACCCTGGATTATTTCCAGTTGCACAGTTTCTTTTCTCGAAATGGAGGGCCTTTACAGGAAGGCTGGTGATTTGGCACCTCAAAAGCCAACAACAGAAAACCAGTTTCCTTTTCTGCTTGCTTCCTGAGCAGAGAGCTGCAGTGTGTGGAGGGCTGAGCCTTAGCCACCCTCTGTGCAGCCTCTGCCGTTCCTGTTGTGGTCTCGCATCAGCTCTAGGAAGGGTCGGCTCCATTTTTCAGATAAAGAAACAGAAGAAAAGGTCCTACAGCCTGAGAGTCCTGTGGGCTTTTCTTCTTTGCCCCCACCACAAGGGGCAACAGTGGGGCTGGAACCCCACGGAGGCCCACCTGCTCTTCCATCAGGGGTGCTTCATCCCAGAAAATAGCCCCGGTCATCATGGTCACCTTCCCAACTTAGAGGGAGGGACAGACGATTGATGGAGGTTATCCCATGAGGACCACACTCTACAGTTTGGTCTGACAATTACCCTGGAACGCAGACCAGGAATCTGACCTGATTTTTGCAATAAGGTAGCTGATGGCAGGGG
>SJYS01005083.1:60630-76657 GCA_006410695.1 Philantomba maxwellii | reverse complement strand
TCCAGTGTTCTTGCCTGGAGAATCCCAGGGACCGGGGGGCCTGGTGGGCTGCCGTCTATGGGGTCACACAGAGTCGGACATGACTGAAGTGACTTGGCAATTAAAAGGCCAGATAAAATCTAGACCCCTGGATTAGGAAGATCCCCTGAAGAAAGAAATGGGAACCCATTCCAGTATTCTTGTCTGGAAAATTCCATGGACAGAGGACCCTGGTGGGCCCCAGTCAATATGGTGGCAAAGAGTCAGACATGACAGAGTGACTAACACTTTCATTTTCACTAAAAACTACTCAATAATTATACAGTAGTTTCCTATGCTCATCTAGCCCAACTAGTTCAAGAACCTTAGTTGGTGTAGAGCTTGTAGGAAGACTGTCCCTATGGGGTGAGAGGGTGAGACTGAGGGATATACAGGAAAATCTCCTTGTTTCTCCTCTACCCTCATGGAACTATGCTTCACTTTTCAGACCAGATATGTGATTTTTCCATATCTCAAGCAATTCTGTAACAAGGATTTTTATGAGGTTTTATCATATAGGCATGATTATTCATTAACTCCATCTCTAGCCCCTGTCTCCTCTCTGGAGAATGGATAAAGGGCTAAAAGTTCCAAGCTTCTAATCATGATTTTATCTTTCTAGAGACCATCCCCCATCCAAGTGCCTGCAAGAGTCTTTTNAGCTGAAACTCCAATACTTTGGCCACCTGATGTGAAGAACTGACTCACTGGAAAAGATCCTGATGTCGGGAAAGATTGAAGGCAGGAGGAGAAGGGGACAACAGAGAATGAGATGGTTGGAGGGATGACCAACTGGATGGACATGAATTTGAGTAAGCTCCAGGATTTGGTGATGGACGGGGAGGCCTGGCTTACTGCAGTCCATGGGGTGAGAAAGAGTTGGACATGACTGAGCAACTGAACTGAATGTTAACTATATTTATCGTGCTGTACTTTATATCTCTAGTACCTATTTATCTTATAATTGAAAGTTTGCGAAACTGAGCCAGGACCCTGAGGGGTCCTCTTGGGCACAAAAGCCTTTCTGCTTCACCAATTACTTGATTGTAGGAAATAGGCTTCTTTTGGCCTTCTTCACTTTCCCTGCATTTCACAGTGCAGATTCAAACAGTTGCTAATCAGGGAATGGAGAAACAGGGGAGGAGCAGTCAAGAAAATATAGTGCTGCCTTGAGGTACAGTCCTGGTTTCTCCTCAAGAAATATGTTGTACATAATAGTGTCTTGAGTTCTTCTGCAGGAACTAAGGCTCCCACCCACATGGAGGATAGATAACTTCATGAAGACCACCAGATTCTTGGAGCTTTTCCCTGTTACCTCACCACCAATCAATCAAAACATACACTGCAGCCCTCACCCCAAATTTTGCCTATAAAAAGTTTTCTCTGAAAACTCACTGGACTGTTTCAGATTTTTAGCAGGAACTACCTGTTCTCCTTGCTTTGCCTTGCAATAAACCTTTCTCTGTTCCAAACTCTGATGCTTGGATTTGTTTGGCATCACTGTGTGTCAGGCACACAAACTTGTGTTAGGTAACATTTGTACCTTTTGATTGTATTCATCCAATTCTCCCTCTGAAAGACCTAGCCTCTGGTAACCACAAATCTGATCTCTTTTTCTACTAGTTTGTTTTTTATAGGTTTCCTTACTTATAAAATAGGAATAATATTACCTATTTCATTCTATTGATATAGTAATTGAATGAAGGAATGTGTCAAAGTTTCTTAAACTTTAGTCTGCTGAAAAATCACCTGATATACATGTTATAATGCAGAATTGGTACCAGCCCATATATTCTCAAGCAGGATACCTGGGATACTTATAAGAAAATGAATTTTTAGTGAGTCATTGTGATTTTAATGTATGTAGCTAGAGGGAAATTTGAGACTCATTAATAAGTGTAATTAATTACCACAATGTCTCACATATTAAGGATTCTATAGATGCTAATTAATAGGGTTATTTTTAATAAGTACCATGGTGTTGGAACTTTATATATAACATACATATAATATTATATATTATAACTATAACTATAATATTATATAGCTGGTGATATCTATGAGTCTTCCATCACCAGACAATAGTAGTAGTTTGTCGCTCTGTCGTGTCCAACTCTTTGCGACCCCGTGGACTGTAGCCTACCAGGCTCCTCCCTCGATGGGATGATCCAAGCAAGAGTACTGGAGTAGGTTTCCATTTCCTTCTCCAGGGGATCTTTCTGACTCAGGGATCGAACCCGGGTCTCCCACATTGCAGGCAGACACTTTAACCTCTGAGCCACCAGGGAAGCCCATAGGCTCTCCACAAAAGTGGATTTGAAGTGACCCTTGCACCTAGTTATTGTCCTGTCCATTTATGAGTCATAATCCCTGTGCTGAGTGTCTAATCATGCTCTCTAATTGTGAGTCTCAAATTCTTGTGTTAATGTTGATATGTTCAATACAAAAGTCTTAGTCTATTCAGTTTCCCATAATTACATCCTTAAACATTTAATTAGATTTGGACAACACAGAATTCAGCAACTGAATGTGCAGTTTTCTGCTATTTGTGTTTTTAAATGTTTGGAGCAAGTTTGAATGGCTTTGGAAGTGAATCAAGCACTCCTCTCCTGACTGTCTCACTTTGATTTTTTTAATGCCTGAGAAAGGCCTCTTATTCGTTCCCTTGTCACTCCATTTTGTTTTTCTACTACGGCCCCATTGATAAAGAAAGTTCTTTCACTGGGAGTAAAATAAAGGTAGCCTGTTTAATCTAGGTAGTGGCCTGATATATGCTCAGTTTTCATGCAAATATTTTATCATATTAAAATAGCTAGAAAAGCATACTTGGTAGAAAAATCATTGTTTATTACATAAATTAGTATGCTATAGACTTGACTTCCTATTAGCTAGAATGGTAATTAATAGAATCATGGAATTTACTGATTTCAAAAACTTTAATAGAACCACTCAAAAGTATAAGTAGAATTCGATATAACCAAAATTATGTGATTTCTGAGAATTATTCACAGATCATTCTTCGTGTGACATTAAACATCCATGTGTAGGTGATGATTTCCTTGATTGAAGACACAGCAATTAGATGAACCGCTTATTGAAAGCAGAGTACTATAACGTCATCCCCTTAGAAAAATATGTCTGAAAGTTTGTCTTAAGGCAATTGTTTATTCACAGAAAAGAGTATAGGTGGGTGTGGCTCCTAGCCACTGACTAAGCCGGTCAGCGTGGTATGGACAGAGTTGTCTCGTGGCGTCATGCGCCTGGAAGGAGGGGATAAGGAGCCAGAAGTAGAGGGATGAGCATTGGAAGAAGAGTTGACTAGATTCAGAAAGCACGCTTAATTACTTTACAGTTGTGTCCAGGTTTTTCTCTGCTGCTCCGAAATAATCTTAAGCAACACATTCAATTGTGAGCTATACCCAAGAGCTGGTTAGTAGAATTATCCCTACCCTCTGGCCCTATCCATTGGGTAGAAAACATTAGAACAACTAAAAATGAAATTAATGTGCTTTGAAATTGATTTTAGCAAGAGGAGAAATTTAATTATTTGCTAATGTTAAATTTTAAAGTATCATTTATTGATATCTTTATTTTTTAAACTTTTAAGTTGAGATGATCAAAAGAATATTTTAGAAATCATAAATCTAAACCAAGTTGAAAAACTTACACAGCTACTTATATGCTGTCTAGTATCTCCTATATTATGATATTGATAAATGGCCTTCAAAAATAATTGTTATTTATTTGACACCCCATTTATTAGATAGAGACGTGATGGATTTGATATCTGAAAAATATTCATACAAGTTGACTGTAATGGAATGAGAGAACATGGGAGAGCTGAAATTGGACAAGACCAAGAACTGATCTAGAGTCTAGGCTAGGGGAACTGATGGAAGAATAACACTGTACCCTTCAGAAAAAATTCTTACTTGAATTTCAAAACGATGATAATTGGAGCATACTATCATCTAATCTGGGCTGATATATACAGCTAAAGGGTCAGATCTTTTGGTTCAGTACACTACACTACATTGCTGCTGCTGCTAAGTCACTTCAGTTGTGTCCAACTCTGTGCGACCCCATAGATGGCAGCCCACCAGGCTCCCCGTTCCTGAGATTCTTCAGGCAAGAACACTGGAGTGGGTTGCCATTTCCTTCTCCAATGCATGAAAGTGAAAAGTGAAAGTGAAGTCGCTCAGTCGTGCCCAACTCTTAGCAACTCCATGGACTGCAGCCTACCAGGCTCCTCCGTCCATGGGATTTTCCAGGCAAGAGTACTGGAGTGGGGTGCCATTAATATTTGTAATTAGAAAAGTATCCCAGGCCTGTTTCCTGGAATGTGAACCTAGTATGAAGTATGCATTCCCAGGCAACTGGAACAGGAGAAGCCTAAAGTCTCTGTGAGGTTGAACGCTACAAAAGAATTTTTGCTTTGAATTATTTCAGCTTGTGACTTTCAAATCCTACAAAATATAACCACATTCTAGTGATAAGATAAACGTCACCTCAGCCAAGTTTAGCCAATGAGGATGCCCAGCCTTTAACTAAGGCCTTTATCAGAGCCCCAGAAAATCATCTTCTTTCAAATATGAAGAAAAAAATAGTATAGGTAAAATTTACTAAATCTTCAAATTTCATAAAAAAAGAAAATTTATGTATTTCAAAAAGAAAGGGGGACTATACAGGATGAAGTTATTCTATCTATTGAAGTAATATTGTGTCTGCACCTCAGCTGTTGAGCCAATATCTATTTTTATTGGCTTCAGTTTTTGCATGAACTTCAACAAACGTTTCATTCTATTAGATCTTACTTTTTCACATTTTAAAATATAGATCTTATTCTACTTTCTTTTCAAGCTATATTCACGAAGAGATGATGAATGACTTGACTTGATGGGAAATAATCTGTCATTGTCCCTAACACGAGATAATGCCTTGATCAAATTATTTTTAGTGTCCAGATTTCATCCAAAAGATAAGCTATATTAACTTATAGTATAGTAGATAATCCTAAAATATGCTTAATAGAGAAGTAGCAGCACCTCTGTAGTTAATACTTAAAAACAAAACATGCCATAGAGGGAAGTGTAAATTAGGAAAAGTCATCAATTTGTGTGTCAAGGTGAATGGTGCAAACAGAAACACAACTAGAAAACACATTGGATAAGAGACAGGTTGGAGGGATTGTGGAAAGTATAATATGGAAAAATGAAAGCAACTCTGAAAATATCTGAAGATATTTCTATGAATGTTGAATCTCCTCCAAAATGTTTTATATAGAGGTAAAAAGACTCCCCTCCTTTGGAAGTGAACTCTTTAAAGAGGTGTAAAGGACTAGACAGACAATATCTCAGGGTGCTCTTTAACATGTGAATCTAGTGACCTCCCTGGCTTGGAAGGCTATTTCAAGGGGAAGGTTATTAACTTCACAGAAGACTTTTAGTTTAATCTGACTTTCTGAAAGAATGAAGCTGTCTACTGTTAAGCATATCACAAAAATACTTTTGGGAGAGAGTAGCTTCTTCATTGGAATTTGATTTGGACAAGTCTTCTTGAAAAACCATTTGTTTCCAATATTTGCAGTTGTCTGAGGGCATAATGACTCAGTCAAATAAATAACTCTTAAGTTTTTAAATAGCTGTATATATATTCTAAGTAAATATTGTCTTCAAAATTATATACCATTTAAAAACAAAAAAAAAACAAGCAACAAGTACCCAGGGCACAGGAATTGTACTACTGTCCTATTACTTCATGGAAAATAGATGGGGAAACAGTGGAAACAGTGTTAGACTTTATTTTGGGGGGCTCCAAAATCACTGCAGATGGTGACTGCAGCCATGAAATTAAAAGATGCTTACTCCTTGGAAGAAAAGTTATGACCAACCTAGATAGCATATTCAAAAGCAGAGACATTACTCTGCCAACAAAGATCCATCTAGTCAAGGCTATGGTTTTTCCAGTAGTCATGTACNCAAAGAGTCGGACACGACTGAGTGACTGAACTGAACTGAACTGATGCTTCTGTTTGGATAACTGCTGAAGAGTTGAGTTGTTCTTCTGAGGGTCTCTCTTTGACTTAGGTGTCAAGGAAAATTGACGTTTAAATCTTTATGACTAGAAAGAGGATATGACCCATTTTACTGGGTCGTCTTTGAAACCTTAGTTTAAAAGAGATTACCGTGGATTTTTTCTGGTTCTAAATCATATCCCATGACTGATTACCTCTTTTACCCCAAATATCCAACCCTCTTCTTTGCCCTCTGTCACGTTTTGAAATGGTAACATATGTGCTATTTCTCATTCCTTGGGCCCTATTCATCCTCTAATCCATTGCAATCTGATTTCTTCCTTGCTGCTCCAGTGAAATTTATTTGGCAAAGAATAGCAACTTAAAAATCATCAAGTCCAACAGAAATTTTTATCCTTGTTTTCTTCCACTGTTTTAGGAAATATTGTTACATTTGCCTTCTCTAAGCTGAGATTTCTTTGGAAGGAATGATGCTAAAGCTGGAACTCCAGTACTTTGGCCACCTCATGCGAAGAGTTGACTCATTGGAAAAGACTCTGATGCTGGGAGGGATTGGGGGCAGGAGGAGAAGGGGACGACCGAGGATGAGATGGTTGGATGGCATCACTGACTCGATGGACATGAATCTGAGTGAACTCCAGGAGTTGGTGATGGACAGGGAGGCCTGGCGTGCTGCGATTCATGTGGTCGCAAAGAGTCAGACACGACTGAGCGACTGAACTGAACTGACCTGAAGCTGTCTTTAAGCAAGTACACTTCCTTTGCACTGTGCCATCATTCTTTTCTACTTATTTTTTTTAAAGTTTTACTTTAATTAATAGATGCAACAGAGAAGAAAAAGAAAGTGATGTGAATGGAAACATTCCACAGGCCAAAATCTTCCAGCTTTACTAGAATTAGCTCTGATATATAGGATACTGGTTGTATATATTTACCTCTGCATCTTTCCTAGGCCTTGCAGTCTTTTTCTTTAGTGCAAGATCTTCCTACCACTGAAGTCTGAGAGAAAAATGTCTGTAATCATGTACTAACGTCTGTTTTGCTCTGTGTTGTTTGGGGATGGTACTATTTCACTACTTCATGTGGTGTAGAGAGTCAGTTTGACTCCTGAATGCAAGCTTCTACCTTCATTCTTTCCTTATATTTCTGTTCCTTCCTTGGTTTTAAACTTCACTAGGTACTTACTATATATTTTTGTCACTGACTAATCCCTATATCCTCTAGGGTTTCCCCCTCAACTGTTTAGTATTCACATGTTCTGCATATATGTTTACAAATATATTCATGTGTGAAAATGTAAAGAACATTGTAGAAGACCTGTAGTTGGATAGTTTGATCTTGGGCAATCTTTGAATTCACTCATTCTCTGACCCTCAATTTTAGAATTATTAAAATTCAACTTGAACAGGTCACTTGATTAACATGAAGTGGCTATACAGTGGAATATTTTATGTGAAAATGTTTGAAAACTTTAAAGTACTGTACAAATGGGCCATATTAAATTATTTTATTCATGAGTTTCTCAATGGCAAGGATTAGATCCAGTATCACTATAATCTTTCCTCTTAGGACTGCCACGTCATCATTCTTATCCTGTTTTTCTTTGTCACTGACTGCTCTTTCTTATTCGAGACTTTTCATTATGTTTTGCCTTAATTTTATCCTTTCTCACATGCTCAAACTCAGAAGATCCTGGGAGCTCTGTTTTTAAAAGATACCCAGAATCCTACAATTTCTTATTATCATTCTAAACTACCATCATTCTTTCATGAATTAATGGTACAGCCACCTAAAAAAAAAAACAACAACAGGAAATCACAACGTCTACTTTTGTCCCTTGCCCTATAGTAGATTCCATAGACAGATTCCATAGCAGATTCCATAGTAGATTCCATAGACAATAGCCAGAGTAAGTTTGTTAAAACATCATTTTACTTTTCCAGTCTAAACTTCTGCTGGCTATCAATATTATTCAGAGTAAAATTCCATATAATGAAGTCTGTATAATGGCCATTAAGATTCTTTTTGATCTAATTCCTTGTTCTTCAGATAATCCAAAGTGAAAGTGTTAGTCACTCTGCTGCTGTTAAGTCTCTTCAGTCGTGTCCATCTCTGTGCGACCCCAGAGACGGCAGCCCACCAGGCTCCCCCGTCCCTGGGATTCTCCAGGCAAGAACCCTGGAGTGGGTTGCCATTTCCTTCTCCAATGCATGAAACTGAAAAGTGAAAGTGAAGTTGCTCAGTCGTGTCTGACTCTTAGTGGCCCCATGGACTGCAGCCTACTAGGCTCCTCTGTCCATGGGGTTTTCCAAGCATACTCTCAACTCATGGCCTTTGCAATTTCTTTTTCTTAATCATGGAAAGGGCTTCTCTGGCAGCTTAGTGGTTAAGAACCCACCTGCCAATACAGGAGACACAGGTTTGATCCCTGGGTCAAAAAGATCCCCTGGAGAAGATCCCCTTCTCCAGGGGATCTTCCCAACCCAGGGATCAAACCCAGGTCATTGCAGGCAGATTTTTGATCTAACATTTTTTATCTTAACATTGCAGGCAGATTCTTTACCAGCTGAGCCACAGGGAAGCCCAAGAATACTGGGCTGGGAAGCTTATCCCTTCTCCAGGGGATCTTCCAGACCCAGGAATAGAACTGGGGTCTCCTAAATTGCAGGCAGATTCTTTACCAACTGAACTATCAGGGAATAATAGAATCTTAAAGAACTTATTAGCCAAAAAGGGCAGAGGAGAGGAAAAATAGGAAAGACAAGAATTTGGGACCTCACTGGTCCTTTATCAAAGTTAATTTTTATACAACTCCAAAGAATTGAAGGCTTTGGCACTGGAGGTAAGGGGTATGGGTGGAATAAGATGGACTTGAAATTTCTGTCATTAGCCACATGCACTTGAAGAGAAGAAAGGTAAGAGAACAACGGAGTCGAACTTTCCTAGCAGTTTCAGAGTACAGAGCCAGGTGACTGGCCCAGCTTCAGCAGTCCGGGTGGGGGGCAACAGAGGGATAAATTATACAACAGTGAATTCTTAGACTTAGAGTCATCTTGCTAACAGAATGGAAATGGAGGACAATGTCATGTCCCAGAGAAACCCCCATGAATCAACAATATAAGTAAAAACCTTAGTATATTTTCAATATATAGATAATTGGATAATAGCTTTCCTTTGGGGCATGGCTGTTTCCTTATTCTTTTCTGCATAATGACAAATAAAAAGATGTTGAATTAAGACTTAGAGTAGGTGATTCATTGGTTGATGTTTCCACAGATAGTAATTACAGAGTCAGAGTAGAAATCTACTTCTGATTCTGAATATTTGCTTTTCCTTTAATTTCTTGTTTCTTCAGAAAAGAAATGAGTCCAAAAACATGTATTCAGATACTAGTAGTCACCTCACTTTCCTAGGATTTTGCTTCCTGATCCTTGAAATGATGGTAATATTTATTCTAATTAACTCTTAGGGTTGTAATGAGGCTCCAGTGAAAACTACAAAGTGCTACAAGGAGGTACAGCTTGTAAGATCGGCATAAAAATAGGAGACTATCTTGTTAGTATTTATTTAGTCAAGTTCATTTAAAATTGTATAGTTTTTTAAAAATTAATTAATTTATTTTTTATTTTACTTTACAATGCTGTATTGGTTTTGCCATACAATGACATGAATCTGCCATGGGTGTACATGAGTAAAACTGTATAGTTTAGTGTATTCCAAAGATAAGCAATATTTACTTTATCCAAGTTAATGTTATTTTGTTGTTATTTCATCCGGAACAACTAATATGATTGACAACTTGATTATGACTAAGTTGGAGCCTTTCTCTGAGACAGTGTCCTCATGGTCCACACTCCAAAGCCAATCACAGATGAGCACATATTCTCTTGTTTCTACTGGTCTTACACTTCCTGAACAGAGTTCAAGAAGGGATCTTGTTGCATTGCTTTCCTGTTTGCAGCAGGCTTGACTGTGTATATGACTGGAGGAATTAATAATATCTTTGTAGTGTCTTGTGCTCACTCATGTTTGACTCTGAGATCCCATGGACTGCAGCCCAGCAGGCTCCTCTGTCCATGGAATTTTCCAGGAAGGAATACTGGAGTGAGTTGCCATTTCCTCCTCCAGGAGATCTTATTGACCCAGAGATCAAACCCGAGTTTTCCATGTCTCCTGCATTGGTAGGTGGATACTTTACCACTGAGACACTTTATAGTTGTTTCTCAGTCGCTCAGTTGTTCCCAACTCTTTGTGACCCCACGCACTGCAGCACTCCAGGCTTCCCTGTCGATCACCATCTCCCAGAGCCTGCTCAAACTCGTGTCCATTGAGTCTGTGATGCCATCTAACCATCTCATCCCTTGTGGTCCCCTTCTCCTCCTGCCTTCCATCTTTCCCACTGTCAAGGTCTATCCCAATGAGTTGGCTCTTTGCATCAGGTGGCCAAAATGTTGGAACTTCAGCCTCAGCATCAGTCCCTTCAATGAATATTCAAGACTGATTTCCTTTAGGATTGACTGGTTGGATCTCCTTGCAGTCCAAGGAACTCCCAAGAGTCTTCTCTAACACCACAGTTCAAAAGCATCAGTTCTTTGACACTCAGCCTTCTTTATGGTCCAACTCTCACATCCATACACGACTACTGGAAAAACCATAGCTTTGACTATACAGACCTTTGTCAGCAAAGTAATGTCTCTGCTTTCTAATATGCTGTCTAGGTTGGTCATAACTCTTCTTCCAAGGAGGAAGTGTCTTTTAATTTCATGGCTGCAGTCACCATCTGCAGTGATCTTGAAGCCCAAGAAAATAAATTCTGATTGTTTCCATTGTTTCCCCATCTATTTGCCATGAAGTGATGGGACCAGATGCATGATCTTAGTTTTCTGAACGTTGAGCTTTAAGCCAACCTTTCCACTCTTCTCTTTCACTTTTTTCAAGAGGCCCTTTAGTTCTTCTTCACTTTCTGCCATAAGGGTGGTGTCATCTGCATATCTGAGGTTATTGATATTTCTCATGGCAATCTTGATTCCAGCTTGTGATTTGTCCAGCCCAGCATTTCTCACAATGTACTCTGCATATAAGTTAAATAAGCAGGTGACAATATACAGTTTTGATGTACTCTTTTCCCAATTTTGAACCAGTCTGTTGTTCCATGTCCCTTTGTAACTGTTGCTCTTGGACCTGCATACAGGTTTCTCAGACACTTCTGAGATACTTGGGAACCCAGTAATATTTGTTAGAAGAAGCATATGTATTTTTACAATAAGTACTTTGCAAAATGTTTTTCGAGGAAAATATTTTAAAGTTCTAACTAGTATATTCAATGAGTATTTCATACAGTCATTCATTCATTTCACAATTATATATTGAGTGCCTGTTATGCACCAATATCTACGCACTAGGAAATATCAGTGAACAAAATAGAGATTCCAGTTCCTGTTTCATCATAGGAAGATGGATTTTAAAAAGTAAATATAATAAATGAGTATTTTACATAGTAAGTTATGAAGTGAAAATTGCTTTGAGGATAAAAGTAGAGTGTAATAGGGCTCCAGAGGCTGAACATATTCATTCACCTAATTAATGAATATTTTTTAAGTGGAACAACAAAGAAGATAATAGTTAATTTATACTGTACCAGCAGTTCTTAAAGAAATCCAAAATCTCACTTGAAGAAGTCAGCACATGTGGTGGTCGTATGGGGAAATAAGGCTACCTAACTGATTTTTAGTAGGCATGTGATTTATTCCAACTTGCAAGTAACACAATCTGACTTTGTCTATTAAATTACAAATAAAAATATTTCACCCATTTCTATGAATCTATCCTTCAAAAGGGAAAGTATCAGAACATAATGATGTTTGAGGGTGTTTATTTTTGTCATTGTTGGTTCTCGCGAAAGAAGAGAAGCAAAGGAGGTGATTGGACAGGAGAAGCCTCACATCACAGCATAGCTGGAGCAGAAGATGAACTGAGTATCGCCAAACATCTAGGGATAACCAAATCCATGAGGTTCCATGGATAGTACTAGAAAAAACAGAATTAAAGAACAAGTAGGACTTTAAGGAAGTACAATATCCTTAAAGAAATAAAATGAGTTAATGCAACCATGAAGCAGTGACAGGCTGGTAGGGGAAAAGAGTTGATCATTTAGAGATCATCAAAATAAAAAGAATGGGCTGAACAGTGGGATAAACATAGATGAAGTTTAATTAGATCTTAAGAAGACTGAACGAAAGATTTCATCTAGAATTCAGTACAAAGACAAAAAGATGAAAAGTACAAAAGCAATGATTCTTGTGGATTTAAAAATTGCCATATCCATTTGAAAGTTTTCCAAGAGGAGAAAAATTTCTGACAGTGCCCATATACCTGAATACTCTCAAACACTGATTATTATTTTTAAATTTATTTATTTGTTCTCTGTTTCTCTTCATTTGACTGTAACTTGTCTTCTTTTATAGCTACATGGTTGGCAAAGACCCAGTAAATTGATTTGGAAAGGATTAAAAGTTGCTTATCATGTTTTTTTTTTCAATTTATTTATAATCAGAGGATAATTACAGTATTGTTTCTGCCATACAACAGTGTGAACCAGCCATGATTATATATATATATATATATATATATATATATCCCCCCTCTCTTCGGCTTCCCTCTCACGCCCCTCATCTCACCCCTCGAGGGGTCACAGAGCGCTAAGCTGAGCTCCCTGTGTTACCCAGCTCCTAGCTATCTGTTTTACACAAGGTAGTGTGTATGAGTCAATGGAGAAGGTGAGACAAATGACAGTATTGTTATTGATTAGTTTTTCTTGAAAATCCAATGGTTTAAAACCTGTAAATGGTATTTAATTTGCATTTATATGACTAGCGAGGTTGAACATCATTTCCTATATAAGATAGATAAATGCATATATATATATATATCATTTTCCTATTACCTACTCAAGATCTTTGGCTTTTTTCTATTAAATGATTGCTTTGTTGTTGATATATAAGCATTCTTTGTATGTAAGGGCTAATGATACTTTACCAGTCATTTAATCTGTAAATACATTATCTTGATCTGCTATTAAAAATTAGTTATATTTTGTCCTTAAGATAAATTTTTTTCCCATTTATTCAGAAGGTCAATATTTTCTTTTTCTTTTTGTTTTCTAGATCTTATGACTATCTTAAGAATTTTTTTTGGCTAATCCCCCAACCTGGAGAATCCCAGGGACAGGGGAGCCTGGTGGGCTGCCGTCTATGGGGTCGCACAGAGTCGGACATGACTGAAGCAACTTAGCAGCAGCAACAGCGAGGTATATTTCATATAACTCCTTTATTGTTTTCTTTTTAAGTTTTAGATCTTACATCAATTTGAAATTTGTTTAGTTAACATATAATCATATACATTAGATGGCCAGTTCTTTTCTCATATTAGATGTGTCTAATATGACTGTAAAAGTGTGAATTTTCTATTTGTTTTCTTTGATGTCTTTATTTCTCTCCTAATACCAGACTGCTGTAAACTGCCAAACATTTATATTTATAACTGGTAGAAAGTGATCTTGTATTATTATTTTTTTCCAAACTTATCTTTACTATTCTTCTATATTTACTGTCTCTAAAAAAAGCTTTTGAATCTATTTCTCAGCCTTCTATATGAATTATGCTTTTTTGTTTTAAAATAAAACACCTAGATATAAAACCACAAGAAAATCACATATGTGCCTTTGTGAATTAATATAAAGTGAGTACTTTTCTAGCTACTACCTGAGTTAGGAAACAGAATTTTGCCTACCATCCTCGAATTCATCCATTTGCCTTATTCTAATCCTAATCACCTCACTGAACCTAGTCATTCATCTAATTAATGACAATTTATTAAGTATAACTACAAACAGTAATATCTAATTCATACTGTACCAGCAGTATGTAAATAGATCCAAAATATAACTTGAAAAAGTTAGTAAAGATAAGTTTGGAAAAGAAGAATAATATTGGGTCACTTTTGCTACCTTGATTTTTGTATTAATCACTCCTTTGAGCTTCTTTTCCAGTTTTGCATCCCTGTAGTCTAACACCTCGTTTCCATATTTGCTGTGCCTTTTATATCTTTTGTTGTTGTTTAGTTGCTAAATCATATCTGAGACTTCTGTGACCCCATGGACTGTAGCCACCAGGCTGTCTGTCTATGGGATGTTCTAGGCAAGAATACTGGAGTGGGTTACATTTCCTTCTCCAGGGTATCTTCCCAAGCCAGGAGTTGAACCCACGTCTCCTGTATTGGCAGGCTGATGCTTTACCACAGAGCCACCAAGGAAGCCCTTTATATCTTTTAGCATAAAATTTCTCTCTGTATCTCTTTCTTTTTTGGAACTCATTTGTTGAAGAACTTAGTTCATTTAACCTTCAGGATTTTCCACTCTGGATTGGTAATTTCATCCTTAGTGCTCTGCTATTGCTCACGTTCCTCTGCCCTCTGACTTCTTGCATGTTGGCAGCTGGTTCCAAAGACCTGATGGGTTAGATCCCTTGGCAAACCTATTGGTTGTCTTGGTTTGTCATTAAGGAGACACGTACTGTCTGGTTTTATCTCAGTCCCCTCATCCTGGCCAGAATCTCTTCCTCTATCCCTCAAGAGTTACAATGTAACTCTTGTATTATAATGTTAGCAACCATTCATGCTAATTGGGAACTGGTGATATATGTTAAGTTTAGTATTTTGTTTTCTTTTATCAGATGGAATAGTTTTATGAAGTGTTGCTGTTCCCCATCTTTTATGGTATTTAGCCAATGGTAGAATTCATATAAGGAAGGCAGTATNAACTCCAGGAGTTGGTGATGGACAGGGAGGCCTGGCGTGCTGTGATTCATGGGGTCGCAAAGAGTCGGAAGCAACTGAGTGACTGAACTGAACTGAACTGAATCCAAAAGAAAAGCTATGGCCAACCTAAACAGCATTTTTAAAAGTAGAGACGTTACTTTGCTAACTAATTAATGTAGTTGTAACTATAATCATAAAGTGAAGTTGCTCAGTCGTGTCCGACTTTTTGTGATCCCATGGACACCAGGGTCCTCTGCCCATGGGATTTTCTAGGCAAGAGTACTGGAGTGAGTTGCCATTTCCTTCTCCAGGGAACTTCCCAACCCAGGGATTGAACCTAGGTCTCCCACATTGTAGACAGACGCTTTACCATCTGAGCCACCAGGGGAGTCACTAACTATAATCATATACTTAANCGACTTTTTGTGATCCCATGGACACCAGGGTCCTCTGCCCATGGGATTTTCTAGGCAAGAGTACTGGAGTGAGTTGCCATTTCCTTCTCCAGGGAACTTCCCAACCCAGGGATTGAACCTAGGTCTCCCACATTGTAGACAGACGCTTTACCATCTGAGCCACCAGGGGAGTCACTAACTATAATCATATACTTAAGGAAATAGAATGTCACAATTTCTATTGTCAAAGTGCTATACGGAGTACTGAACATGGGACAATTATTCATAAACTTGTATGTACCTAATAAATAGAATATTTCAAAATGTATTTTATTCCGCATCAATCCACTTGTCAGAAACATCATACATAAATTTGTACTAACATATATTGCAGTAAAGTGGTACCAGAGTGTTGAAAGACAGGAGGGCTGTCCTGTTTTATTTTTTGTATTGACCAGTTCAAAATTGATGGCTATTCATACTTTAGGTGCTATAGTTAATATGACATAGTAATAATGAAGACAAATGTTTCCTTTTATAAAATAAACCAAGAATGTTACTACTCTTAGTTACAAATGCTCACTTTTTGTTTCGTTTTGGTATTTGCAACTTATTTTGAATATTATGCTGGAGCTACTTGATATTCAAAAGTTTTAAAAGGTAATATCCCAAAGAAACATACACATTACTATATGTAAAGCAGATAGCAAGTAGGGGGTTGCTATATGACAAAGGAAACCCAAAGCCCTCTGTGATAATCTGTGGG
>SJYS01005082.1:426434-439146 GCA_006410695.1 Philantomba maxwellii | reverse complement strand
AGAGTTCCAGAAAAACATCTATTTCTGCTTTATTGACTATGCCAAAGCCTTTGACTGTGTGGATCACAATAAACTGTGGAAAATTCTGAAAGAGATGGGAATACCAGACCACCTGATCTGGCTCTTGAGAAACTTATATGCAGGTCAGGAAGCAACAGTTAGAACTGGACATGGAACAACAGACTGGTTCCAAATAGGAAAAGGAGTACGTCAGCTGTATATTGTCACCCTGCTTATTTAACTTATACACAGAGTACAACATGAGAAACACTGGGCTAGATGAAGCACAAGCTGGAATCAAGATTGCAGGGAGAAATATCAATAAACTGAGATATGCAGATGACACTACCCTTATAGCAGAAAGTGAAGAAGAACTAAAGAGCCTCTTGATGAAAGTGAAAGAGGAGAGTGAAAAAGTTGACTTAAAACTCAACATTCAGAAAACTGAGATCATGGCATCTGGTCCCATCAATTCATGGAAAAAAGATGGGGAAACATTGGAAAAAGTGACAGACTTTATTTTGGGGAGCTCCAAAATTACTGAAGATGGTGATTGAAGCCATGAAATTAAAAGACACTTGCTCCTTGGAAGAAAAGTTATGACCAACCTAGACAGCATATTGAAAAGCTGAGACATTGCTTTGCCAACAAAGGTCCATCTAGTCAAGGCTGTGGTTTTTGCAATAGTCATAAATGGATTTGAGAGTTGGACTACAAAGAAAGCTGAGCACCAAAGAAATGATGCTTTTGAACTTGTGTTGGAGAAGACTCTTGAGAGTCTCTTGGATGGCAAGGAGATCCAACCAGTTCAACCTAAAGGAAATCAGTCCTAAATATTCATTGGAAGAACTGATGCTGAAGCTGAAACTCAAATACTTTGTCTACCTGATGTGAAGAACTGACTTATTTTAAGAGACCCTGATGCTGGGAAAGATTGAAGGCAGGATGATTTTGGGACGACAGAGAATGAGATGGTTGGATGGCATCACTGACTCAATGGACATGAGTTTGAGTAAACTCCGGGAGTTGGTGATAGACAGGGAGGCCCGGTGTGTCGCAGTCCATGGAGTTGCAAAGAGTCAGACATGACTGAATGTCTGAACTGAACTGAACTGTACTGATGCATAATGTGTTTGACTTATTTTTTTGTTTGTTTAGGTTGTCTTGATTTTTCCTTTCCAGAGACTAACATAGCTGACTTAATACTATCTTTGTGTTTGTACAACATATGCTAAAGAATTATTCTTTACTTTTGAAAAAATAAGGCAAAATAAGCATTTTTAGAAAACTATTATTGTTCATTTCACTTTCCTCTGTGTTTTCACAAGAAAAAGTCATGTTATAATTAAAGGACACCCTTCCTTGGCATGTTTTATGGTCCCACTAAACATAGCACTATATTGTTGAAGGTGCTGATGGGTAACAAAGGCAAGTATTCCTTAATGTCAGATTTACCTTTTCATCTCCTGGATACCTGGGGGGATAAACTTTACTAAACTCAAATGTCAGAGCTCTATTCTGCATTTCAGCATGATAGCTCAGCAATGTGCAGTTGTACACTTCAGCAGAAATGTCTGCCTGGCCAGATTAATGGTCAGATTAATGGTATCTGTTTATTTTAAATAAATCTATTTTGAGGCAATGTTTCCAGGTGTTTGCCTAGTTAATAACAAAAGGCTCCCTAGAGGGCCTAGAATAAGCATAAAAGAAATAAAGGATTTTTTTTCAAGGTAATTATCTCTAGTCAATAATAATTAGTCAATGAGTAGATTGATTGGACAAATGAAAAACGATGTTTTAAATTTTTTATCAGATCAGAAAAAGTTAAGATTAGATGACTTTCTACTTGTTTTCCATTTTATAAGTGTTGGGGATGCTGAACAATGTTTAGATATGATGTTCTGATAAATGATGAAATGTTTCTTCTTAAGCAGCAATTATAGAAGATAATAAGAAGGAGCTCTGGGGATCCTTATTTAACTCTTAGGTGTGTCTTTGAATCCACATCTAAAAGTACCATACCAAATTTACCTATGTAATCTTCCGATCAACTCAGAAATGTCATTTCAGCTTCTTTTACAAATGTTAGCACTTGGTTCTGAAATGATAAATCATCTCTTTGGCTCTTGTTCCATTTTCCTTTTCTGTAGTTTTGACAAAATTGAACATCATTACCTATACAATTTCTGCTTATTGAGTTTTTCAGATTTGTTGAGCATTCTTCATCTCAATATTTTTTTTTTTTTCCTTTTGAGGAGTGGGAGCATTAGGAAGGGAAAAGTACCTAAACAGATGGATCATTTTTATATGCCAAGTGGCTTACATATATAAGATTATTTAACTACCATGTAAATTTCATGCTTTATGAGGTATATTAGTTTGCAAGGCTGCCATAATAAAGTGCCACAGACTGGGTGGCTTAAATACCAAAAATTTATTATCCTCACATTTCTGGAGACTAGCAGCCCAAGGTCAATGTGTTGGCAGGATTGGTTTCTTCTAAGGGCCTTCCTCCTTGCTTATAGATGATTGTCTTCTTCCTGGTCTCACATGGCCTTTTTCCATGTGTGCCTATCCTCACCTTTTCTTATAAGGACACCAGTCATATTGCATTATGGTCCAACTAATTTTCCTTTAATTATCTCTTTAAAAGCACTGTTTTAAAGACCTAATTTTATCTGATTAAGATCTTGCTTTTAAGAGATAATTAAGTACTGAGGGTTAGGATTTTAACACATAAATTTTGGAAGAGACATTATTCAGACCATAACAGGAGGGTTATGTAGGAGGCAACTGAGACTCAGTGAATTTAAGGGTGAGTCATAGGAAATGAAATTTGTCATTTCAGAAATTCTCCATGAAATCAATAACATTGTCTACCACATTCTGCCTCCCACCTGGATCTTGTTCTTGACATGGTCATTAATTCTGAATGACTTTCAGAAAGTTCCTAAACTTTATCTTTTTGCTATTGTTCATTGTACAAAGCAAGGAAGTCTTGTGGAATTTAAGGAATCATACAATTTAAATATTTTGAATGACAGGAGTTGAATTTCTGCCATAAGTCCTGATTCTCCACTTACATTGTAGAATCCTTTGGGGTAGAAACAAATTTCACTTTTTAATTTCACTAATAATTAAGCAATACTGAATTTATGATTAATTAATCAAATTGGGACTTTTAAGTTCTTTATTACAATGGAGAAATGTGAGGTTTTCACTTCAAAGTATATATTATATGCTGATTTTGTAAAAGCATCTAATGATTTCAGTCTACATTTAGCAATGGAGCAACAGCTACAAAGGTAAAAAATTAGAAAAAAAATCATTGTGAAGAATTTTCATGTGATTACAATAAAAATCTTTCAGTTCTTTATTGAATATGATATACAACTCTTTTCTTTGTTTTTTCTTAATGATTTCAAATTAAATAAATGGACAGCATACAGCAAACATGGCATAGAAGAACTAAAGCTGATTTACCAAATAGATTCAGTTTTCAGGTTATAGAATATAATTATCCCAGTTATCACAGACCCAATTTAAATTTCATTGTCATATCATTCATAAATTCTTGAAGCTGAGAAATTTTGAGCATATGGTTATGTTATACATATGTTGCTGCTGCTGCTGCTGCTAAGTCACTTCAGTCATGTCCAACTCTGTACCACACCATAGATGGCAGCCCACCAGGCTCCCCTATCCCTGGGATTCTCCAGGCAAGAACACTGGAGTGGGTTGTCATTGCCTTCTCTGATACATATGTTGCTGCTGCTGCTGCTAAGTCGCTTCAGTCGTGTCCGACTCTGTGCAACCCCACAGACGGCAGCCCATTGGGCTTCGCCATCCCTGGGATTCTCCAGGCAAGAACACTGGAGTGTGTTGCCACTTCCTTCTCCAATGCATGAAAGTGAAAAGTGAAAGTGAAGTCGCTCAGTCGTGTCTGACTCAGCGACCCCATGGACTGCAGCCTTCCAGGCTCCTCTGTCCATGGGATTTTCCAGGCAAGAGTACTGGAGTGGGATGCCATTGCCTTCTCTGGATACAATAGGATGGTATTAAGTATTGGCTTCTTGAATTTAATTTATTTTAAATTATAAACAATTCATTTCTTTGAAGATATTTCATTAATGGTTTCCTTTAGGTTAAATGATGAAGCAAAGTAAAAGTGAAAGTGACTCAGTCATGTCCGACTCTTTGTGACCCCATGCAATATACAATCCATGGAATTCTCCAGGCCAGAATACTGGAGTGGGTAGATGTTCCCTTCTCCAGGGGATTTTCTGAACCCAGTATCGATCCCAGGTCTCCCACATTGCAGGCAGATTCTTTACCAGCTGAGCCACCAGGGAAGCCCAAATGATGAGCATATTTTTAAATATTTTTCACCCTCATATTTTACATTTAGAACTTATATTGATAATAGCTATAATATCAAATCAGTAACTTTTTATTTGGTCTGTTTCCTTCAGTAGTAAAATGCTTACATTTTCATTATTTCTCTAGTAGAAAACAGAAGGGCATTCTAGAATAAAAATATATTAGAGTTTTAGGCTCTGATGTCTTAAAAAATATATGTTATGGTCTGAATGTGTCCATACAGAATTCATATTGAAATCTAAACCTCCAAAGATGATGGGATTAGGAGATGGGGCCTTTGAGAGGTGCTTCAACCATTAGGGTAAGCCTTCATCAAAGGGATTAGTGCTCTTATAAAAGAAGGTTCAGATAAATCTTTCACCTCTTTCAGCATGTGGGGACATAAGGGGAAGACACCAGCTAGGATCCAACTAGGGGTTCCTCACCAGAAGGTGACCATGGTGACAACTTGATCTTGGACTTTCCAGCCTTTCTAATTGTGAACCACAAACTTCTGTTTATAAATTAGCCAGTCTGTGGTATTCTGTTATAGCAGCTTGAATAGACTAACCACAACACTCTTATTATTAATACACTCTTCAGATACACTATATCAGTCTCAGCAATTGTTTTGCATTGAGTATTATGTCTATAATATTGCTCAACAGAAATGAATTATTGTGAATATTACATAAACTAGATGGACACAGTTTATTTTTCTGCCCAGGTACTAGACTGCTTAAGACTGACTACATAATCTTTTTATAATCCTGTAAATAAATATATTATTCTTAACCTTGACTATAGTGTAGCAACATTTTATGTAACAAAGGTGCAATCTCATTTTATGGAATTCCTCAATGATGTATGTCCAGAAACCATCAGGTACTTGTGTAAAGGAATTAAGTATAAAATTAAATACATCCTGTGATTACGAGAACACATCCATGAAAGTATATTAAAATTAAGTTTCTCATTTTTATGAAACATTTAATTTTCTCTCATAAAGCAACAGTGTGTCTATAATATTTGGAAACTTTTCATTGTTTAAATATATTTTAAGCCAAATACATGATTGTTTCATAGATATTACACATTTTAAGGAATAATAAGTATGAAGCATTAAATCATATTTGAGAAAAGACATTTTGTCAATTTTAAAACATATGGGTACATTTCAAATAAAAATTGACCTCTAATTTTCACATGTACCAAGTTTAATATTAACCATCGCCGGCTTTTTATTTTTACTTTCCTGAAATATAATTTATTTTTGTTTTAGCCTAATTCGAGTGATTTAAAATATGAGAATCATACTTTTTCATCAAAATGATTTATCAGTTCAGTTCAGTTGCTTAGTCGTGTCCGACTCTTTGCGACCCCATGAATAGCAGCGCGCCAGGCCTGCCTGTCCAAATATCTTATTTGTTGTTGTTCAGTTGTTCAGTCATGTCTGATTATTTGTGACCCCAGAAACTGCAGCACACCAGGCCTCCCTGTCTTTCACCATCTCTTGGAGCTTGCTCAACTGCATGTCCATTGAATTGGTGATGCCATCCAATCATCTCATTTTCTGTCTTCCCCTTCTCTTCCTATCTTCAATCTTTCCCAGCATCAGGGTCTTTTCTAATGAGTCAGCTCTTTACATAAGGTGGCCATAGTATTGGAGCTCAGCTTCAGCATCAGTTCTTCCAATGAATATTCAGGATTGATTTCCTTTAGGATTGACTGGTTTGATCTTCCTGTAGTCCAAGGGACTCTAAAGAGTCTTCTCCAACACCACAGTTTGGAGAAAACTAAATCTTTTATAGAATAAGAATGTTTTAATGACATCAATGGGGCTTCCCTGGTGGCTCAGATGGTAAAGAATTTCCCTGCAATGTGGGAGACCTGGGTTCGATCCCTGGATTCAGAAGATCCCTGGAGAAGGGAATGGCAACCTACTCCAGTATTCATGCCTAGGAAGTCCCATCAGAGGAGCCTGGCAGGTTACAGTCCATAGGGTCTCACAGAATCTGGCATGACAGAGCAACTAACACATTCACTTTTCAACAATATCAATATGGCACTACTTGATACTGAGGCCTCTCTTTGTTCATTACTTATAGATGGGATTTTTCTACCAGGGTCTACTTGGTTCACTGATTTCTTTTTTGGTTGTGACTGCTACTGTTACTTCTTACTTTCTTGCTTTAAAACATTTCTTAAAATTTTTATACTAAACTAAAATCCCTCTCATTCTATTCATTTCTTTCTTTACTTTGAATAAACAGTAAGCATAATTCTCTTTTAAGTATCTCCAAATAACTATTATTAAGTTATGAGATCTTTATTCTACAGAATAATCATTTCCAGTTTTCTCAACAATTCATCCCCTCAGTAACCTAAAAATGTTGGAATACGTTTCATTCAATTGCAGTCTGAGGTATTTTATACCCCTTATTATGGGGTTCTAAGAAAAGGTAGGAATGCCTCAGAAATGTATAGGAATAAGGGATACATTTTCTTCTTTAAAAATAATGTTTTTCTAGGTATTAAATCTTTTTTTCAAGTAGCACCAATATGCTGGTTTTTAATTAGTTTATCTTAAACTAAAATCAGCTTGTATATTTGATTGTTAGTTAATTACTCTTACAGTTTGTTGAGAACTTGAAGAGTTAATTTTGGCTTCCCTAGTAGCTCAAATTCGGAGGGATCTAAATATAGAACTTTATTAGTATCCCTCTAGAATCTTATATCCTGTAGTCCAGCTTACCTTTCTAGCTTGTAAGAATCCTTTCAGACCTATAATTGTCATTAGTTATCTCTTCAAGTTTCATGGCAATCATTGGGAACATTAATAAATATTCTACTTCATCTTTTCTTCCAGATTCACGATAGAATTTTTGCATTCTGGAAGTTAAGTGCATTTGTGTGATTTGCTTTGTCCAATAAAATTTAGCCAAAATTTTCTGTGTCATAGCTAGGAAAAAAAAAAAAAAAAACGAGAATCATTTTTTCCCTCTATTTTCTGTGACTGCTAACATTAAGTAGAATACCTGATTCTCAGCTTGGGTACGGGAGTGGGGATGATGCAAAAGAGACCCCCCCTCACAAGCCTGAGATTAACATGTGAAATAGCATTAAATAATCCCCTCTTGCTTTAAACCACAGAGATTATGAGTGTGTTTGAGGGGGGGTGCACATATGTGCTGAAATTTTTATTGTTGTTATGTATGTTAAAGTAATCAGGTTTCATAACAAAATGTCAGTGGCTTAATGTGGCAAAATTTAACTTTTTTTCTCATACAACATGTCTAAGGTGGGTTTTCAGGGCACCTTTGTTCACTACAATCACTCAGATATCCAGGCTAATGGTGATCTATCTTGACACACGCTTTCATCATCTCTGAGCAGGGAAAATGAGTGTGGGGTACCTTATCTACTCAGACTCTTAGAGTAGTAAGTTACCCAGAAGTGACACAACACTTTTTATATTTTGTTGACCAAAACAAATCACACACCTACATCTCGCTTCAGATTGGTGGAATGTACGAATCATTCGTTAGGAATTCAGTATAAACACCATATCCTTTCAAAAGATCCTCTATCCAACCGTGGAGAAGATGGAAACTATCATATATTCCTGATGCTCCTCTTTTAGAAAGCAGGAGAAAAGCAGAGGTCACTATTCCCTGGAAGTGGTTACAAGTACATAAGTGCCCAGATGTGAGGTTCATAGTTGCTTCTTGGTGAGAACTGAGAACCACTATACTGCTGCCAGCTGAGATAAGTAGAGGGAAACTTTCTAGAAATTCCTTTAAAAAGGAAATAATTTCGAACTAGCTTTTGACAGACACCGTCTTCAGTATGTCATGCAGGCATTCAACTCTGCTTCCCTAGCCATATGAAGGTGGCTTCTCTCCCTTTTACAAGGATTTTTCTGTACTTAGATTTCCCATCTCTTTCAGATTCATAACAAATCTCAATTCCTATATTAATTTATAAAAGAATGTTTAGATTGACTCTGTTTCACTGACAACACATACCAGTAGAAACATGCAAACTTTATGGTTTCAGAGAAAGGATAACCAGAGTATGTATGGTCAGCCGTAATGAATACCACATACATTATGTACCCACAGATAAACTACATTCTTTTATTTAAATGTTTGTGTTCCCCTCAAATTCATAATGTTGCGACCCTAATCTCAATGTGATGGGATTTGGGGATGAGATATTTAGGAAGTAATTAGGTCATAAGGATGGAACTCTCATGAAAAACATTAACTAGTTCTCTTTCTATCACATAAGGATACAGCAAGATAATGATCCTCTATCTACCTGCAAGAGGGAACTCATCAAGAACACATCTATGATCTTGATTGTCCAGGCTCCATAACTGTGAGAAATAAATGTTTGTTGTTGAAGCCACCAGTCTATGATAATTTGTTATACTAGCTCAAACAGATTAAGACATACATTAGAACTGAAAATTTAGGTACTTCTATTAAAAAAAAAAACTTTATAAATATGGAAGTGGCTTTGGAACTGAGTAATGAGTAGTGGCTGGAATTCCTGCTAGGAGTGGTGATTATTATGAAGGGACTTTCAAAGGTGATTCTCCCGAAAGTTCATGAATAAAAATAAGGAAGCTTTAGATAAAGTGCCCATCTTCTTAGAGAGACTACATAATCATGTACAGAAGTGTACAGAAATAAGAACAGTAAAGGCCACTCTGATGTTGTCCCAGAGCAAAACAAAGAACAAGTTATTAGACAATGAAGAAGATAATCCTTGTTACAAAGTGGCAAGGAATTTGGCTGAATTGTACTTGTGACCTAGTCTTTTGTGAAAGCTAGAACTTGAAACCAGAAAAATGTATATATATATCTGTATATTAGTCTTTTTGACCATGGCAGAAAATAAGAATTAAATAAAAGTTGGGCAATGCTATTTCTGAGATTTCAAATATATATAAGAAATCCATTTTATCACAATACTATTGCAAAAGGGAAAAGTGGGAAAACAGATTTTTAAACTGTGTTAAGGTTTTTACAGTGTCTAGAAGTGGTAGCAGTTACAATTGAAGTGAGACCCTAATGTAAATTATAAATTCTACAGTAACCATTAAAGTAATTTTTGTATAAGATTGTATCAATTAAAGACATAAATCCAATGGGAAACACACTATCTTCATCAATTTGAAATCGCAGTATTGTTAAGGTGACATTTCACACAAATTTATGTATAGATTCAATGTAATTCCAATCAAAACCCCTACTTCTTTTTAATGGTAATTGATCAACTGGTTCTAAAAAAATATATGGCAATGAAAGTGCAAAAAAGTAATCAAAGTCACATTTAAGGAAGAACAAAGCTGGAGGACATACTCACCAAGTATCAAGACTTATTTTAAAGCAAATTAAATAGTGAGGTATTGGTGTAAGGAGAGGTAAATAAACCAATACAGCAGATTAGAGGGTCTAGAAACAGACCTGTGTCTACATGGTCACCAGAATTAGGATAAAGATATTGCTACAGTACAGACGGAAAGGATGATATTTTCAATCAGTTGAACAGATCAATTAGCTTTCCATACAAAAATAACTTTAATATTATACATACACATGAAAATTCATATAAATTTTAAAATTAATTGAAGAGTAAGATAATTGCATTTCTAGAAGACAGATGAAATATTTTCCTAATGCTGGGAGTAGGTAGAGATTATTCTTAAACAGGCTAGAAAAACACTAAAGATCTTAATCATAGATGACTGATTACTGTATTTCATTAAACTGAAATTTCTGTTCTTCAAAGACATTATTAAGAAAGTGAGAATGTAAAGCAGTAAATGGAAAATAATACTTTATACACATGGAAAGGGACTCATACTTAAAACTCATATAAGGAACTCCTATCAATCAATAAAAACATCAACAATCTAATTTTTTTAATGGACAAAAGGCTTAAATAGGCACTTATTAATAGCTGAAAAGGATATCTAAATTGCCTATAAGCGTATGAAATGGCATTCAAGATCATCAGTCATCTATAGACATAGACATGCTTATTTTAAATGTAGGTTTTATTTACTTACTATTTACATACACAANCAGACCCACCATCAACCCTTTGTGAATTTTGATGATGAGAGGCTGAGAGCTTATTCTGTGTAACTCCATGAGATTTGAGGCCCAGGTGTGCTTTATATTCTTCCACATTTCTTCTCCTTCAGTGTATGAATGCAGTCTCATGCAGTTTCAAACTCACCCTCTCTCTTTCCTGTCTCTTATACACATCTTCGCATGTACTAGTTAAGACCTAAGTATCTGGAAAGTTTAGGTCAGAACTAATTTCATTAGGATGAATTTGGCAAACAAGTTCTTTTTTCAGGTATCTTTTGAATGTATTTTTTGTTTTAGGTATACAACAGAATGGTGTGATTTTTTTTGTATACATCAGGAAATGATAACCATGGTTGTCTAGTTACCACCTATCACCATACAGAGTTATTAAAATATCGATTATAATCCCTTCACCGTACATTATGTCCCCATTACTTTACTTCTTTTATAGCTGGAAATTTGTACCTATTAATAGCCTTCACCTATTTCTCCTGTCCCCACAGATTCCTTCTGGCAACTACTAGTTCTCTGTATCTATGAATCTGTCTCTCTTTTATTTTGAATCACTACCATCCTTAAAAATCAAACTGAACAAATAAAGATACTATTAGGTTTTTCCTTTGAAAACATGTATTAAGATTTTGTTGTAATGCTATCCTAAATATTAAAATTGCTCTTATGCTTCGGGTTTTTAACACAAGGGAAATGCCTGCAATCATATCAAAATAGTCAGGTACAAAAAGTTCCATCTAATCTTAACTATGCAATAGAGATAAGGAATGCATCAAGGGTAATTGTAACAAGGGATGCGTTTGATATTGAAAATGTTAAAACAATAGTAAAACCAACTAAAAGACAGACTACTTGGCAATTCGAAACAATGTTGATAAAACTGACCCACTCATACCACTCTTCTACTGGGATGCCATGCTGGGTGCAATTCATTTTGCAGAGAAAAATGGAGTCATAAATATGTGATAAATCCACACCAACTGAACTATTAGACTGAAACAAAACTGTTTTCTTTGTATGAAACAATAGAAGTGGTTAATTAGAAAAAGTCTACTATACTTTTTGTAAGTAGAATCATATATCATAAATGCAAACTTTCCAACTGAAATCATCAAAACTCATGTATGCAACAGCTGAGTAACTAAAAATTCAATTTAGAATTATTTCATAGTGGCTTGTTAGCCTGTTTATTTACTCTTCACTGGAAACATTTTTAACTTGGTGAGAACTCATGAGAATGATTATGCTGAATGCATAGNCCCACAGCTATTTCACAGAAAAATTGCCTGAATGTTTTTGGCATTTATAAATGTTTATTTTATCTGTAAATCTTTAATCCACTTCTAAATTGTCTATTTTCTTGTATGTGGCATCTGAACCAGATCACATTAAAATTTTTCCATATGCTTGTAACAGAGACAAACAAACCTGCCTCCATATTGGAGCTTTTCTTTTAGCTTGAACCTTTGTGCTCTGTTGCCTGTGCTCAGTCTTGCTGACTCTGCATCTTTATAAAGAAATGTTGTCTGTAGCCTGAAATACACCTAATAGTCCTTTGTCAAGGCTCTGCCTCCTAGGCCTGTCTCTTATACACATCTCTTGAAAGAGTTGTTATGAAAATATAATTCATCAATCATATATGCATATTCACTAATCTGACAAATTTATAATATTATTCAGCCTTCTGAAATTTTAGTAATGAAAATTCTAAAACTCTGAATGTATGAATTGCAAATGTGTGTGAGGTTTTTTTTTTTTTGGTTATGCTGAAAAAGATGACTTGAAGGCTTGATATTGCAAAGAATTTTAGTGATTAGAAATGTATACTGTGATAAGACCCAGTTGTTAATACATGTATTATAATGTTAAATTATATTCATATGTCATTAATGTCCACTGCTGGCTTATTTGTAATCCATGTTAACATTTTGCCTATTGGAAAATGCATTTTATACTAGGTCAGTGTATAAATCCTTGAGGAATTTTTGTGCTTGATTCTGAAACTACTCACTGAGGCTTCACCTTTTAAAAATACCATTTTGCTGCCAAGAAATAAATTAAATTACAATATTATTGAAGTGTAAAGATAATCAATTCATTAGGTAATTTCATAAGTTTTTTTTAGAAACTTGTTTATAAGAATGTTTGGTTTTAACCTAGTTGAGAAAGGATTATACTTGCTTCATGAAGGAAATAGCTAATGCAAATGCCTAATTTATTTGTAAATATTG
>SJYS01005082.1:396821-426249 GCA_006410695.1 Philantomba maxwellii | reverse complement strand
TGATACTTTCAAATGGTTTTATATCAGTTGATTCTGTACCTCTAATGTTGCCTTTTTACTTTTGGGGTTTTTTTGTTTGTTTTATTCATTGAAGTAAATTTCAACAATGTATTACTTAAGCTAATTAACATGGAAAAATTATATTTCCTATCAGTAAAAATGCCAGGATTACAAAGTTCTACTTTTCATTTTCAGATGATGAAAGATAAAAGTATACTGCAGATAGGTTGAATTATCTCTACCATATAAAGTTCTTCATTTGAATTCACAGGATTAATTACATAATGTTGACATTTAGTCCAGATCTTGAAAAAAAAAAACAGGTAAAGAATATATGAACCCAAAATTTCAGATGAAAGACAGAAAAACATTTACAATTCAAGAGATATGAAGAATAAATCACAGGGAACTATTTCCACCAACTCTTTACACAAATTTCTCCTGACACAAATCTAAAAGCCTCAAAAGTCAAATTAGAAAAGAAAATAAAAAGAAAGTATAGACCAAGCAAGGCTATCAAATTCAAAGAAATGGAAATGGAAACTCTATTACCAGCTTGGCTTCCTCCTTAAATACACTAATCATTATATGAGAGATGCTGTTTTAACTAAGAGTAGTTCAGTGTATTCATCACCTGAGTTTACTTCAAGGATTCATATTTAAACATGAAAATCCAAAGTTGGCGGAAGATTAAAAAATGTGAGCTGAGTAATAGATGCAAGGATCTGCAACAGGAAAAGACAGAAAAGATAATCTAGACATAAAACCCACTTACTTTTATCTATTTATATGCTATTACTTTTTTCTAGATGTGTTATTTCTATTTTTCAAACCTCACTTTTTAACATATAATTGCTATTTTCTTCAGACATGTATTGTTCTGTGTTCCTAACTCTTTTAGGTAAGTTCCATTTTTTCTGTCCTGATCACTGTTTCTCCTGTACCTGTAAGAGTCCAACAACAATCAATGTCTATTAGAGATAGTATGAAGAAATTCATGAATCAGAAGAAGAGTTGGCTTTTCAAGTACTGCAAACTAACACATTCTATGAAATACAAACTATAGTATGTCTACTGATTTTGGGGAGGGAACTGTTTATTAATAAAAGTAGATTTAATTCTTACTGTGAGTCAGAGTCACAACATTTGAAAGCTTCTGTGTTTATCTGTACATAATCACTTTGACAGTACTGTAGTTCAACAGATGATAAACAAGTTTGAATTATTTTAACAAGTAACAATAATGTATTGATATGGAAAAAATGGCAAGGAAAAGTCAAGCAGGTGGGTGTCATAGTTATATAAGCACAAAAGAAAGAGATGATAACTTAAAAGTTGTTTTAAGGAGAGATGGGGAAGTTTAACACTAAAGAAAGAAAAGATAAAATGAAATAAACTGTCTAGTCAAATTCAGAGGAATTGGAAATATGATTGTATTTAAAGATAATATGGTATTTGAAAATGTTGCCATTGTAATGAAAAATCAAATTTGTCAAAAGGTGCTTTTGTTAAGTGTAACAGAATCACATTAGGAGTGACAATTGAATATGCAGAGTCTGGGGCCTCCTGCCGAAGTATTTTATTCAAATCTCTAGAGGTACAGCTACGAGTATTTATTTTTAACAGACACCTCAGATGATCCTTATGTACACAAAAACTTAAGAACAGTTTCTTAATAATCTAATTTAAAAATATATTTTATCAGCTCTGAAAATTTTCACTAAAAGAATGATTTAACTATGAGATAGCTCACAATTTCCTCTCAAAGTCCGCTATGTCTTTAGCATTGCAAGAGAAAAAATAAAATGACATGAAATGCACTCTGATGAAATTCTGAAGATTATAATGAAAGTACATTATATCAAATGTATCTGGTATTGGAATTTTTATGAGTACATAGGATAACATTATGTTCCTGCATTCTAATGCCATGGAGTAAGAAGAGAATATGGTAGAAAAACAATTTTAGCAATTATCAATCTCAGGCTTCTTCTAAAGTACACACTTTGATGTTCACTTATTGGGATGCAAGAAGAACTGTGGAAGCATTGAGAGCCACTTGGTATTTCAGAAGAGAACATCATCATCTAGCTAAAAGTTCCGGTTGATTATTTATAGGCAATGCACTGCAATTAGAATTCAAATAATTCAATGTTAGAAACCATTTTCTCTGAGATTAACAAAGATCCATTCTTACATGCTGTGTTTTTAATCAAAGAGGTGAAAGGTATAGAGCATGGGACAGGAACAAAGATGTCTGGTTACAAACTCACTCTTGCAATTTGCTGGTAATGTGCCTGACTGCATGTTTAAAGGCAAACTCAAATGTGGTGCACTGTCTATTCAGACCTTAATAAGAATGTAAATGAAGGATTATTGGTACCACTAGCAGATGATATGTCTTTAGAAATATTGCCTGAACTATACTCTATTATTTCTTAACTTCCAAAAAATCTGTACAATAATACACCTCATTAATGATATTGTCATTGTCATTTAGAAAACATTTGGAGACCTGCAAAATCACTATTAATTATAGCCACATGCATTAAAGCAGAAATGCTCAAATTCATCACTGTATTTGTTAATTAGCTGAAAAATCAGTCCTATTTTATCTGTATTTCCCTAAAACTAACCTTATTATTTTTTTGATTAAGGATAATTTTTTTTCAAAATGGGGACACAGATCAGAAGAATTGTAATATGCTTTTCAACACAAACTACTCAATTTATTCCAATCTAAATTGTCTCACCCAAAAGAACATGGTAAATACTACAATAGCAAGACATCCCCACCCCCCACTTTCTTTCCATTAAAATGGTCTGATTGCCCCTTGTCCATTTCTAAATGATAGATAATATCCTCTCCTCTTTAGCTTTTCTTGTCTATTATGTCCGTTATAGAAAACCTAAAATGAGGCATTTCCTGCAAGCCTGCAGAGAGAGAAGACTGAATAGGAAGCTGAAAGGGAGTATAGAGACCAGGATAAAAGGCAGTTATTAAATTTGTGAACTCTATCAGAAGACAAGAAAATAAACTGTACCACTGGCTGGAAGGGTAGTGAAGTATGACATTTCATTTTTATGCAGGTCTCAGCATGATAGAAGTAACACATTGAAGAACACTGTAAAAAAGCAGTTAGTGCATTCATTGAATGCCAGCATGGCTCCTCGGCTGTTCCGTGGTTGACCCTTTTTTGTTTCTTTGTGGAATAGTAGTGCAGAGATTCATATATATGAGATCAGACCCACCATCAACCCTTTGTGAATTTTGATGATGAGAGGCTGAGAGCTTATTCTGTGTAACTCCATGAGATTTGAGGCCCAGGTGTGCTTTATATTCTTCCACATTTCTTCTCCTTCAGTGTATGAATGCAGTCTCATGCAGTTTCAAACTCACCCTCTCTCTTTCNTGATGATGAGAGGCTGAGAGCTTATTCTGTGTAACTCCATGAGATTTGAGGCCCAGGTGTGCTTTATATTCTTCCACATTTCTTCTCCTTCAGTGTATGAATGCAGTCTCATGCAGTTTCAAACTCACCCTCTCTCTTTCTCCCTCTGACACACCCACGGTGTCATAAAATAGAGCTGTATAGAATGTTCCATATTAAGAATTCTTAAGCATTAAATGGATATTTAATGTTTTGCTTAAGTTCATGAAAGTAATATTAAAACTAAATATTTCTCGTTCTCTTTAGTTCTTTTAGTATTACATAAATAAATATTAGATAAATAGGAATAACTTTTTTACCTTACATATTTATAATTTGTTATAAAATTTTTTAAAGATTTGTGTGAAATAAACAATGAACACAACATAATTTTATTTTTTTCCCCTTTCCTTTTTATACATCTGATTTCTAGTCTCCTTGTCTACCACATCTGGATGAAATCTTGAGCAGGACTTACTGCTTTTCAGCCACTAGTCAGTCAGAAAAAGAGCCTCAAGTTAAGAAATGAAAAGTGTTGCCCTGTGTAATTTTAATGTTCCAAACACGCGAAAACTGTAAACTTTTCACCATCAACAGCTGAAGCCTAACCTAAGTTTGAAGATTTCAAGCAGGGACAGAGGCTTCATAAACTGGTTACTATGTTCAAACTCCAAAACACTACCCCAGCCAAGGATCTTGGTCCCTCTTAGGTGGATGGAAAGGAGCAGGAAAGGTCTTCCAGTTTGAGTGTTGGTGCCCTGTAGGTGCCAAATCTTCAGCGGCTGAGTTTTTTCCTCTGGGCATTTTTGTGTGTGGGAATTCTTGACAAAGCTCCTGATGGAAAGCTCCAAGTACAGTTCTTTCATATTTTCACTGGCTAATGAATTTTCAATATACTCTTCATTGAGGAAATTTGACAGTTTATCATTCACTGAGATCTCTTTGACTTCCAGATGACCTTCCTGGATAGAATTCCTTTCAGTAACTCTGGGCAGATCCACATCTGGCTCCTGGTAAATAGTCACTGGTGGCTCAGATGGTAAAGCATCTGCCTGTAATGAGGGAGACAGGTTCGATCCCTGGGTTGGGAAGATCCCCTGGAGAAGGAAATGGCAACCCACTCCAGTATTCTTGCCTGGAAAATCCCATGGACGGAGGAGCCTGGCAGGCTATAGTCCATGGGGTTGCAAAGAGTCGGACACGACTCAGTGACTGAACTGAACTGATAGCCCACGGGGGAAGTGCTGACTCCTAGCAGTGCCTGCCTGCCTTCCCTCCCTCCTTCTTTTCCCTTCCCTTCCCGTTGCTTCCTTTCTTTCCTCTATCTCGAGTCTTGATAGTCATAGTCCTTTATATTTAGACTTATCCTTGCAGAGTCTGAAATCAGTACATATGTCCCATAAACTTCATCCAACGCTGGCCAATATGTCCTAATTTTGTCTTAAAAATCCCTTCACTTGATTTTAAAAAGAAGGGAAAGTAAATTTATTTTCTCCCCTTTTCTATGGAAAGTACTACAAAGTAGTTTTTAGATAAATCAGTTTATAGAAACTAGGTAGAATTAAAAACTAGATCACACTTTGTTTTTAGGCAAAAGCCCTCCATATATGGTTTTCAGTCTTCATATTGCAACATTTGGCCAGAGGAAGTCTCTTTAGATTGGCATTGGTCTCCTTATGGCATAACACTAGTAGTCTTTAGTAGCATCCTTGGTTTTTATTTTAAAGTTCCACTTTCACATTGTACAGGTCTTACTATTTCCTTAAGGAGTCTTGTTTCTTTAGATAAAGAAATAGTAGTTAGAGATGATAATTTAAGTATTAAAAATGCTCTTTGCTCAAATATTATGTAAATATTACACAAGATAGAGAGTCTAGCTTCCAAAATATCCTCTTCACCCTCTTCTCTCCATCCCCTTAATTAGCTACTTTTATTAATGCTGTTCATTTTCAGTCAACTTATTTGAGCTGATAAGCAAATATGCATATATATTTTCATTTTATAAGTTTTATTAAGATATTAACTACTATATTGGTAAAAAAAAAAAAGATATTAACTACTTACATTTTAGAGGAACATTATATCCTAAGGTTCAACCTGAAGTATCCATAGATTGTCTTTTTTAAATGGTACCAGCCATGGTGCATATGTGCAATAATTTCTTACACATTTCATTATTGATGAACATCTAGGTTCTTTCCAATTATTTGTCATTTTATTTTTTAAATATAAATTTATTTTAATTGGAGGTTAATTACAATATACTGCAAAGAATAGCCTTCAGCATATACCATTTTGAATATTCACAGTATGTCTTTGAAATCCCTTCCTGGGTTAAAAGATAAACACCGTTCTAAATTTGTAAGTTAGAGCCAAATTCACCTCTGCAGGAGGTTATTAGGAAGAGTGCATGGCAACCCACTCCAGTATTCTTGCCTGGGGAATCCCCATGGACAGAGGAGCCTGGCAGACTACAGTCCGTGGGGCTGCAAAGACTCAGACACCACTGAGGAACTAAGCAAGCACAGCACAGGAGGTTGTTACATTTGTATTATCTCCAATGGGCTTCCCACGTGGCGCCAGTGGTAAAGAATCCCCATGACAGTTCAGGAGAGGCAAGAGACCGGGGTTGGATACCTAGGTCGGAAGATCCTAGTAGGAAATTGCAACCCACTCCAGTGTTCTTGTCTGGAAAATTACAAGGGCAGAGGAGCCTTGCTGGCTATAGTCAATGAAGCCACAAAGAGTTGGACACTACTGAGCACACTGAAACACACTGATTATCCCCAATACTGTAAAATATACTTGCTTTCCATTACCTTATCAAGAAAGCATGTTGTCTAAAGTCAAATGTCCCCTTGGGTGAGAAGTCACATTTCATATAGTATTAGTTTACATTTTTCCTAATTACAAATAATAGTTTCTGTAGAGTGCTTCTATATGTTGCCTGTTTTCTATAAATTATGGTCTTTTCCCTATCATTTTTAGTATTTTTAAAAAATATAAAATATTCAGCATAACTTTTTGGTATTGTTGTAATTTTCTCTCAGTATTTCACTTTTTAATTCTTACCTTAGTTATTTTCATATGTAAGTTTAAAATTTCTATGTAGCTATGTGTGCTATTCCTTCGTATCACAACTCCTGAATTTGAGCATTATTCAGGAACATTTCCCCACAGCTATTTCACAGAAAAATTGCCTGAATGTTTTTGGCATTTATAAATGTTTATTTTATCTGTAAATCTTTAATCCACTTCTAAATTGTCTATTTTCTTGTATGTGGCATCTGAACCAGATCACATTAAAATTTTTCCATATGCTTGTAACAGAGACAAACAAACCTGCCTCCATATTGGAGCTTTTCTTTTAGCTTGAACCTTTGTGCTCTGTTGCCTGTGCTCAGTCTTGCTGACTCTGCATCTTTGTAAAGAAATGTTGTCTGTAGCCTGAAATACACCTAATAGTCCTTTGTCAAGGCTCTGCCTCCTAGGCTTGGCCTTTAGAGGTGTAACACTTTTCATTTAGATAGAGATTAAAAAGTTGCAGAACAGAAAATATTTGTCTGGTTGTAGGTTTACAGGAACACCTTGACCAGACCTTCATGAACAGCTGCAAGAACAAAAGATTATCACCCCCTTGCTGGGTCTGCCTGGCACCAAGAGGTTTGCATCAATCACATCTTTTAATATAATAGAAGCCTGACCTCTAACTCAGACAAGATGGTTCTTTCAGACACTAGTCTGCCATCTTCTCAAGTTGCTGACTTTCAGGATAAAGTTGCCATTCTTTACCCCCAAACCTCATTCCTCCATTTATTAGCCTATTGTACAGTAAGCAGTAGGAGTTTGGATTGGGTAACATGATTATCCAATTATGCAAGATTCTTCTCAAAACATTCTTCATTTTCCACTGATTTGTCACCTTTTCATATACAAAATGTTTAAATGTACTTTATTTTTGAATTTCCCATTCTTATCCATTTCCTCTACTAATTAATTTTGATTAAAGGTACTTGTAAAATATTTTAATATCTGTTTGTACATTATTATTTTAGAACAGCATAGGTTTTTGCATTTCTTCAAGTCTAGTTTTGAATCCTTCAGGAATCTTTCCATGCAGAGACCCACTTACCCACTAGTCTGTAGTATTTCTGCTGAGTTTGTGCTTCATATTTAGATATTTTAAAAATATTCAAGTCTAATTAAAAGGACAAAATTAGTGGGATTGTTAGAAGTGTTAATACAAAGAAGTATCAAATTTTAATAAAGAAAAAGTTAGGTGAATCATGAGATGAGACTTTTTGGGGCAATATTGTAAACTACAAGTTCAGAAAACAATGAAAAGTCCAATAGTATCCACTAGATTATGTACATGATGAAAGCAAACTTAGGTCTTATTTATTGGTACAGCAATTTGCACAAACAGACATTGAATAAATTTTTGCAAATCAGTTGTATAGCATATGCAGATTATATGTCTTATGTTCACCATTAAGAGAGGAGAAAAACTGATTGATAATATTGAGAAAATGTTTGAGTGTATGACTTCAAAAGAAGTCTGAAATTCCTGACCATAAGCCTTATGGTGATTGCATTAAAGGCCAGAATAGAAATGCCAAGCACCATGAAAACACTGTAAACATATTTCTTGTAAGCCGAGTAGTTTTATATGCTTTATAAAATTAAAAAGAAGAATAAAGATTTTGATCTTCCATTGATCATATAACTCTTGGTTCTGTAATAAATCAAATGGCAATGTGTTTCTGTCATAACCTCCTTCATCATTGTTATAGCTGCTTATAAAATTAGGTTTTGATGGCTATTCTAAATATTAGAAAACTGAGCTTAATATAGCATTAATTTGACTTAACAAGCTTTTTCTTATTATTGTATGATATAGCTTGAAGAAGCAACAATTTAGCGTATAATTACTCAACAACAGTTATGCTAGGCTCTGAGCATCAAAGATGAATAAAATGAAAATCCTCTAAAAAGATCACAGTCTAGTGTCAGAAAGGCATATTTTTTTCCTGCAGATTTATTTTTAATAACATGAAATACTCCTATCCCCCTAGTCGCAATAAATTCACTAAAAGGAAAGCTGTCTTCATTAAAAATATCAGTGTTTACATAATTCCTCATTAATGCTTCACAAATAATGGAGAAAATTAATGGTGTGTTTTTCTGCATATTTCATTTGTGAATGATAATCACACAAAACAAAGCAAACCAAAATAAACAAACAAAAGCAGCCAGTATGAAAAGTATGGATGAAATCAATTCACAGTTTGATAGCACTAGTTTTCCATGCAGTCTTTGTGCATGTACTATAATATATTTATGGTAAGCACTTGTGATAACGCCAGCAAAAATTTTCCATCTTGCTGCATGCTTAATTTCATCTAACTTGTTTTATGGCAGTGTACTGAAACACAAAGCGAAGGTCTGTTTAAACCATTTGTCTCTGTTTCTCTTTGCAGAATGCCAACAGATTTGTTTAAACCAAAACAAAATGCATAAACAATCATGTCTTCGTTTAGCTAACTACACAACTTAAATTCCAGAACTTATTTTTATAATATGCTGAAATTTATTAACTCAAATTCTGATTTTGATGCTAGCAACTCTTTTTGTTCCCTTTTTCTCAAGATGTTTACACATTTATCATTCTCTAGGTTCCTATGCTAAATATTGCTTTGGTTCTATAAATTACACAATGCAAATATACACTTTATTGAATAGTTTCAGATGAACAATGAGATAAATGTAGTGTTTTTTACTGTTTTATGGAATATCAGACCTCAAATGTGGTTACAGGTCTCACATATATTTTTTTCAAATTTGAGAGCAGCTATATATATATTTTTTATTTCCTCCAACATATAGTAGAGTTTAGCCATTTTCATGTGTGATTTGCAGGCAAGCAGTATCAACATCATTGTATAAGAAATACAGAATCTCAGACCTCTCCATAATTACTGAATCAGAATCTGCATCTTAACAAGACCCTAAGATTATTAACATGCATTTGGAAGTGTGAGATGCATGCTCTTATTAAGAATCAGGTGATAAGGGAAATGTGGTTCAAGGAAGGTTTATTCCTGTAGTAGGTCTCACTGGTAGTGGGTATGGATGGAAAGAACTCAGTAACTTTTAGTTTTGATTAAAAACAAGAATTCATGCAGTTATATTATTTCAGCTTACAAAGACCTATTTTTACTTGAAAAAATTGAATACATATTGTTTTATCACTTCTGTATTTTGGGAAAGCAGCTTACGATGTATATGGATTAATTTCAGAATTATAAAAAATATATTTTTATATTGATGCTATAATTTGTTCCAGAAAGGTTTTAAAGGATTAACAATAATATGTAAAGTATGACATAATAAATAAGTGTAAAATAAAAAAAAGAAACAATGAACAAAAATGCAATGACCTAAAAGTATAGTGAAAATATGGCTAAGAAAATAAAAGTCAATGCCAAATTTACTTTAAGATTTTTTAGCTTCATACATAAAACTAAAGAAACCCAATTAGACAAATTTACTGCAAAGATACGACCAAAATAAACTGCTTTCTAATGAGAAGTATATTATTCTTTGTATAAATTGCAGACAGAAATTTCTCTGTTGTATAATAAACAAGATCTTCAAATTATTCTTAAAGGAGACACAGGTAGAATGAGTTTCCTGAGACTGTAGTTTTCTTACAGTGGCACTTAATATCAATTGGCAATATCAAGTAGAATTACATTTTGGATAAACAGTTCTATTAGTAGGCCAGTGAGATCTGAATAATCAGCTTTTGCTGATCTGATGGCAACCAATGAGTAAGTAAATTTCAACAATAGATTCTTTATGGGAAACTTTTTTTTTTTCCCTGAATATTGTTTGAACATTACTGTTTTTGTCATTCTGAGCACAGCTGATCCACAAAAAAACTTTCTTTGCATACTTGTTCACTCAGTTTCTGAGGGCTGCAGGGAAGGATAAATTTCTTTACAACAAATCTCACTGTACATCCTAAAAGAGACAGAAATAAGGTACTTGTTCTCTACAGTGATCTAAACTGTACAGACCCTGAGGCCCCTGAGAATGTAAGGATGATAAATATGACCTTCATCAGGCAAAGCGCCCCAGAGATTAAAAAATTATAGAAATTAGACAGTGTATTTGAAATGAATCCTTCTCAATAGTAGATGTTTTTAAGTATTCAACAATGGGGAACAATGACAGAAGCAAGAGGATGCGAAACCAAATGTAGCTTTGCTGGTAGCAGCAGTGAAAGACAGTGACCTAAAGGACGGCTTCCCAGGTGTCTCAGTGGTAGAGACTGCCTGGCAATATAGGAGATGCGGGTTTTATCCCTAGGATGGGAAGATCCTCTGGAAAAGGAAATGGCAAACCCACTCCAGTATTCTTGCCTAGAAAATCCCTTAGACCAAGGAGCCTGGAACAGGCTACCGTTCAAGGGGTCGCAAAAAATCGGACACGACTGAGCACACAGCACAAAAGCATTTAATCATCTATATTCCAAATTCCTCTCTACCAGAGTATAATTACTAGATCATATTGTTCACCTGTAAAAGTAGAATCAATTCTGTCTATGCATAATAGACAGTAGATCTTACTATATATGCATTTATTTAAGATATCCATGAAAAAATTTGCTAGGCATTTAATGAAGATTAGAGATAAATGGAATATACATTTTCAACTTTTGCAGTAGGGCAAAAAAAGACAAAGAATAAAGAGAAACATTATCTCATTGGTTTTAATAAACAAGCTTTTAATTCCTCCTCATATTATATGAGAGCTTCTCATTGGCTGTGCTTCTCCTGGACTCTACCAGGATTTATGTTTCTTATCTGAAACCCAGACTGAAAAAGCAACTGCCCTCTAAGCTATATGAGGCTGTGGTAGAGGGGCAGGGCACAGAGAGCCAGGGGGAACCACACAATCATAGTTAAAGCATCCACTATGATGGGGCGATGCTGTTCTAAGCCCCTCTCTTTGGCCAAAGCATATCATCTGGCCAAACGTAAAGTCAACGAGACAGGAAATCACATATCCCTTACAGAATAAGTTACAAGTTGGGTAAAAAATAATTCTACTTAACTTAATAGAGTTAAATATTTTCTATTCAAAAGAATGATAATTCCTAAGGGAAGTGCAGCAAGTCTGGCTGGAGAGTCAGGCAGCATAGGTTTGAATGCTGGATCAATCCCTGTGTTAACTTCGGAAAATTATTCAGTGTTTCTGAAGCTTAGATTTCTTTCTGTAAAACAAGGATAAAATCCATCCTTATGATTATTTATGATGACGGTAAATCATTGATTTTGTTTCCCTTCCTAACTCTTTATTCAAAGGTGATTAGAAGGTCCAAGGTTTAAATTCGTTAATTTAGACTAGTTTTAAGCTTTTCATAAATGAAGACAATTCTTTTCTCAAAGCTGTGCTAAATTGCAAAAAGACATTGTTCTCTGTGAGTACTTATGATGCTTACTTCTTAATCATTTTACCAACTACTGATTTTTATAATTGTTGAAAGTTGGCTAGTGCATGTAAATTTTACCAGTACAATTCTGTCATGTTTTAAAAGTAATCAGAAAGTGTTAAATTTTTATATATAAAATATTTTTAAACTGGCAGAATCTCCCTGCTTAAAACATTTTTTTTTAAAGATTAGGTATACTTTGTCTACCAGTTGTTCAATTTTAGATTTACTAAAATGGTGCAATCGTTTATTTCCCTGGGGCATACTGACATACAAAAATGGAGCTATTTCTAAAATATATTTCCCATAGTCTGAGAATTATTATTTGAAAAATAATTTCCAATCTATCTTGTTAAGGTGCCACAATTATACTGCAGAGCAGTTGTAGGTTTTATATTTTTGATGTTATATTGCAATCTCATCGTTTATAGTTTATAATCTTGGCTAACCAAACTTCTTTTTAGGGATAGTGGTGTCTAGCTGACATTTACTCATTGTTTGCTTCCAATCATTGTTACTATTTTCTTTATTCAAGTTTTTGCACAGAGATAGTTTTATGATATTTTTCAATAATGATTAGTTGAAAACTAGATAATGTAATTCATTACACTATTTATACTGGTATATAAGACATTATATCGTAAAACTTTAAAAGCAAAATAAAAACTTGGGATGTCACTCTAAGCTCCTCCCCCTCTATGCAGAAATGTCACCTAGATATTTAGTTATCCAGAGGTTTTCCCATAGTATAAAAAATGCTCTAATATGAACTTCATATTTTGCCTTATATTATGCCCTTCCAGAGTGCAAAGACCCCTGTAACTAACTAGTAGTTAGAGTACAAATGCAAAATGCTATGTGAAAACAAAACAAAAAACAAGGACAGTCAGCAGTAGGAAGATGACCTAAAGATAGTTCCATCTCAAGGGCCTGGCTATACAGCACAGATTAGTTTGACCTAGACTTGTATTGCATAAGAATTCCACAGATGTATTAATTTCCAAACTCAAGTGGACTTCCATATACCTATGCTGTCAAGTAGGTCAGCACCTCTTAAAAATTTAAATGAGTAACTAGATAAACAACTTTATTTTCAATTTTATTCTTTATTTTAATAGCAGTTTTATTGAGATAAAATACTCATTTATAAAACACACCCCCTTTAAGTGTACTATTCAGTGTTCTTTAGTATATTCAGAGATGAGTAACCATCAGCACCATCTACTTTTGGAATATTTTCATCACCCCCAAATGGAATCCTATATTCATTAACAGGCACTCTCCATTATGTTCTCTCCCAACACTTGGCTATCACTAATTTATTTTAGTCTGTGTTGATTTGCCTATTCCAGATGTTATCAGTGGAATCATACAATTTGTAGTTTTCTATATTTGGCTTTTTTAACTAAGCAGGATGCTTTCAAGTTTCATTCATGCTGTAGCACATTATTAGTACGTTCGTTTTGTAACTGAATGATGTTCCACACTGTATGTTTAATCTAATCAGTTCATGGAAATTTGGGATCTTTTACTTCGGCCATTATAATGCTGCTGTGAACATTTGTGTGTAAGTTTTTGTATGCACATGTGTTTTTAGATCTCTTGTGAATATTCCTAGGAGTGCAGCTGCTGGGTTTTATGGTTAGCTCTATGTATAACTTTTTGAAGTGAAGCAAAGTGAAGTTGTTCAGTCATGTCTGACTCTTTGCGACCCCATTGACTGTAGCCTACCAGGTTTCTCCGTCCATGGGATTTTCCAGGCAAGAATACTGGAGTGGGTTGCTATTTCCTTCTCCAGGGGATCTTCCCGACCCAGGGATCAAACCCGGGTTTTCTGCATTGCAGGCAGACACTTTACCCTCTGAGCCTCCAGGGAAGCCCATAACATTTTGAGGAACTGTCAAACTGTTGTCCCAAGTGGCTGCATAATTTTGCATTCTGACCAATTACTTATGAAGGTAACAATTTTTCCATAGCCTTACCAACTCTTGTTATCGTCCAGTTTTTTCACTGTAGCAATCCTGGTGGGTTTGAATTATGTCTGATAATGGCTTTGACTGCATTTCCCCAGTGAACAACTTCTGATGTTGAACATCTATTCATGCAATCCTTGGCCATTCATCTATCTTCTTTAGGGAAATTTCCATTCAAATCTTTGCCCATTTTTTAATGTTCACTTGTAAAACTATTTATATATTTTGGATACAAGTTATTTACCAGATATGTGATTTGCAAATACTACCTCCTGTTCTGTGGACTGTCTTTTGACTTTCTTGGTATGTCTTTTCTAGAGCACAAAGATTTTAACTTTGATGACATTCAATTTATTTTTTGTCTTTTGTTGTTTTTGCTTTGAGTATAATGTTTAAGAAACGATTGACTATATCAATGCTTCAAAGATTTACTCCTGTGCTTTCTTTTGAAATTTTTATAATTTTAGATATTAAATGTGGGTTTATGATTCATTCTGAGTTAAATTTTGCATGTAATATGAGGTGGGTGTTTGATTTCCTTCTTTTACATGCAGATATCCAGTTGTTCCAGCACAATTTATTGAAGAGACTTCTTTCCTTCAATGAATTATCTTGAATCCCTGTCCAAACTCAACTGACCATAAATATATAGGCTTACTTCTGAAATATCTACTTTTTTTCAGGCTCTAAGTGTTTATCCTTAGGTGAGTACATCACTGCCTTGATTACTATAGCTTTGCAGAAGTTTGAAGTCACAAAGAGTGAGTCTTCAACTTTGTTCTTCTTTTTCAAGTTCCTTGAATTTCCATATAAACTTTTGGATCAGCTAGAAAATTTCTGTGAAAAAAATGCAGCCAAGATTTTAATAGAAATTGTGTTGATTCTGTAGATCAATTTGGGAAGTATAGCCATCCTAAAAATATTGTGTCCCAGTAAGCAGGAAAAAAAAAAAAGGATGCCTTTCCATTCTTTAGCTCTTCTTTAATTTCTTTCAATGCTGTTAAAGATTGTCAAAACTCAAGTACCTCTTTCTATATTGATTTATATAATGTAAAGTTATATTTAAAGGCTCTGATAACCATATTATTGATCCTCCTAGTGAAATATTACCTTTTAGAACATTATGTATTTTCAATAATCTAATTTGGAAGATCATTTTAAAGCCATAATAAGTGATTATAATTCTGTTTATTAACAATTGAAAGATAAAAATTTTTAATTTTTCTCATGGTTAGATCCTCTTGGTTCAGTACTCTAGATTGAGAAATTTCCAAACCAATATATTACTACTTGGAGAATTGTATAACATAATATTTATGTTTTAACTTTTTGGTGATTTTATTTATTTCTATTTTAGGCTGAGTTTATTTATTTTTTGTTTGTTTTTAGGCAGTGTTTTCTTTTTTATTTTTTTAAATATAAATTTATTTATTTTAATTGGAGGTTAATTACTCCACAATACTGTATTGGTTCTGCCATACATCAACATGAATCTGCCACAGATATATACATGTTCCCTATCCTGAAGCCACCTCCCTCTTCCCTCCCCGTACCACCCCTCCAGGTCATCCCAGTGCACTAGCCCCAAGCATCCAGTATCATGCATCGAATCTGGACTGGTGATTTGTTTCATATATGATATTATACATGTTTCAATGCCATTCTCCCAAATCATCCCACCCTCTCTCTCTCCCACAGAGTCCAAAAGACTGTTCTAGACATCTGTGTCTCTTTTGCTGTCCCTCATACAGGGTTATCGTTACCATCTTTCTAAATTCCATATATATGTGTTAGTATACTGTATTGGTGTTTTTCTTTCTGGCTTACTTCACTCTGTATAATAGGCTCCAGTTTCATCCACCACATTAGAACTGATTCAAATGTATTCTTTTTAATGGCTGCGTAATACTCCATTGTGTATATGTACCACAGCTTTCTTATCCATTCATCTGCTGATGGACATCTAGGTTGCTTCCATGTCCTGGCTATTATAAACAGTGCTGCGATGAACATTGGGGTACACGTGTCTCTTTCAATTCTGGTCATACGGCAGTAAATCACATGTCTGAGATGTGAGATGAATATTTTAATTACATTTTACAGAATTCTAGATCCCCAAATGATACATTTATCTAAAATAATTTTTGAATTGCCATAATTTTTTCACTAAATAACATGAACAAGACCCAGATAGTTTAAATCACTCCACTAATAACAGGAGGAAAATGGAAATTTACAATCAGATTCCACATGTATTGCCTGCAATATTATACCTATTCTGCAACACTATCATGCATTTATTATTTTTGAAATCTGAAAACTTTACAGTTAGGCCTGCCAGATTTAGCAGAAAATATTCCTTGGTGGCTCATATGGTAAAGAATCTGCCTGTGATAGATGAGACCTAGGTTCAATCCTTGGGTTAGGAAGATCCCCTGGAGAAAGAAATGGCAACTCACTCCAGTATTATTGCCTGGAGAATTCCATGGACAGTGAAGTCTAGTTAGCTACAGTTCATGGGGTCAAGGAAGAGTTGGAGATGACTGAATGACTAATACAAATATACGTGTAATACCCAGTTAAATTAGAATTTCAGATAAATGACTTTTTTTTTAAAGTATAGTTCAGTTAGGTTCAGTTCAGTCACTCAGTCCTAAATATTTTGTGGGACAAACTTTTACTTAAAATATGTGTTACATATCTAAAATTCAAATACAGTATCTGGCAACCCTGTATCTGGTTGTTCTGTATATTTTCTGGCAATCATATATACATATGTATCTAAACTACAGTCTTTAATACAGACTTGTTTAGTAATTGGATAATATTTGAAATAAAAAGCTCAGCTGAATGCAATATTATTTTTAAGAACACACACTCACCTCCATGTATTGATTTTAAGACACATGAAAAGAGTCTGTGAATTCCTATAGACCAAGATTTTATCTGCACAGTTCCTTTGGGAAAATGTTCTATGAGAGAAACTATAAAGTCATTTTCAATTCCAAGATTATTTAATGCTTTGAAAAACCTAATGAAGTCTGGTGCTTTTCACAAGACACATACTTTCTTAATGCTAGTTAATGCTAGTCAATTTTCAGTTTTACTTTATTTAACTGATAGATACCTGTAAGTTTCCCCCACTAAATAGAAATGAGAAAACTGTAAATCACAAAAGATAATTGCTCAAGGACTTATAGTTGGTAGGACTACAATTAAACCTTGATCTGGCATATTCTGAATCCTATATTCTCCCCTTTCATTTTTTTTTTTTTATGCTTTTAAGTGTTTGCATTTGGCTACCTCTATTACTCAAATGTAGTAATTATACACCATTTACTTCAATTTGTGGATACACACTTGCACTTTCAGATAGTTATCTAAAGTAAAAACATACTGATTAATTAACATTAAAGATTTTTATTATTACTGAGTCTAGAAAAATGCTGTGTATATTCTATAATTCACAGATGATGATTCATTCAATTTTATTATGTAGGAAGAACAGTGAAGGATGACATTGTCTTCATTATTTTAACCCTTCTAACATTTCAGAAGAAAGGTGTTCATAATTTATACTGTTATATGTAGTTATTCCTGTACATAAAAGCATTTTAAATAATAGCAGACCCCTAATTAGAGTAGAACCTCATATTTTATTATATTTAGTGATTTGAAGCCTTTATGTTCCTTGGTATTGCCCCAGGTAAAAGAAATCTATATTCAGGACAGTTTATATGTTCCCAGGTCTTCATTACATAGCAAAGCAAAATATAAGTGCTGCTTGTCATTTATTGGATACAGGGTTAAGTTTCACTAGAATGACACATATTGCTTTTCTAACATAATTCCCCTGTGGTGATTTAACCAACCAAAAATATCAATAAATCAGAAATGGAATTTTGCTCTAGGCTGAATCTAATTTAATCATATTTTTACCTGAAAAAAGTTTTCCTTATAAGATTCAGGGTTACCTACTATGTGTATATTATTGGAAAGCATCATCTACAAGACTTCATGAATCTATGCTACATTTTGATGGTGTCAAAGTGGTAAATGAAGGCTTTTACTATCTCTTTAAGAAATTGGCAGGTAACGAACATGGCAGATATATTGCATATATATAACTACAATAATTTATATAAATCTAGGCTACTAATAATTCATATTTTTCCAAAATTTCAATATTTGCTATTTTTTCCCTTAAACCTAGTTTCAGCCCCATGTTTAGCCAAAGGCAAAGCTGTGAGGCATTTAGAATTTGCTTTTATGATTTTCAGCCTCCCTCTTTCATGCTCTTCTCCAAGAGTAGCACATCTTCATTTAGCCCTATCATAAGTGCTAGGCCAATAAGCTCTTAGGACACTTCATATACTATTTTCAGTTCTTCCTTCAAAATTATGTGCATACCTCCTAGAATTATTGATACTTTGATACCTGCTTTCTCATTTATTCAACAAGAATTGAGTGCTTACTGAATACAAGTCACTAATAGTGAGTTCTAGAAACCAGAGCTCCCTCAAGGAGCTCAGAGCCTGTTGTCTAGAGAGAAACAAACAAGAAATCGGAAATATCCAAGAACGAAACAAACAGCACATTTTTAGTTGGTCCAGAGGGTGCCATGCCCTCTTGGTTTCATGGCTACTACTCAAGAAACAGTTACTTAGAGTCTGTGCTATTGCTTTTTCTCTTTCAACAATTTTGAGAGACTAGGGATCCATTATGAGCTTTTTCTTCTATCTGCATCCATCCCTTGGTGATCATGTATGTTCACTGGGTTTATGAAAACTGCTGATTCTTCAGATTATTACCTCTAGCCCTTACCTCCCCTGTGGATTCTAGACTAACATCTCTAACTCCTACTTGAAATCTTCCCTCTGATGCTTACTAAATAGTTCACATTTAATATGTGAACAGCTATTACTTCCTCTTTTTGTCTCCTCAAGTCTGCTCCTGTACCAGACTTTCCCACAAAAGGTACTGTCATTGTTTTTGTCCCAGATGCTCAGGGCAGAAAGCTATTCTTTTCTTTATCTCCTAGTTTTCAACCAGTCTTTCAGCAAATACTTTCAATTAACTTTTAATTCCATCAAGTTTACTTCTTCCACTTCTGATTTTTTTCTCAGCCATGATGATCTTAGACCTGGACTACAGTAATAGGAAATAACCTAGCCTCTCTGTTTCCACTCTTGGTCTAATACAGGAAGCAAGTTTATAAAAGAAGAAAGAAAGAAAAGAAAAGATCATGAGTTGTTTTAAAAGCTCTAATCGTGTTAGGTCACACTTGGAATAACATTTGAATGTCACATATCAAAATGTGGTCAGACACATTTCTATGTGGTCAGACCATATCTATGTGGTCAGACCTCTGCCAAAATTTTACCTTCATTTTCTAAGACGGTACACCTCAATCACTTTAATCCAGGCACTTGGGTATTTCTGTCATGCCTTGAACATATTAATAATATTTCTGCCTTGAACCCTTTGCAGGGACTGTTACCTCTCCCCAGATTATCTACTGTACTGGACTGTATACTCATACCATTTAGGTATTTTTCCTCACATATCACCTCCAAAGGTTTTACTGGACCAACTTATTGCTGGTCTAATGCCTCATCTGTAAAACATCTTTATCTCTGATCTCCAACTCACATCTTTTACTCCCCTCATCTCTTTCTTATCTGAAATTATCCCACTCTGTAACACTTATTAAAGACATTATGTGTATGTGTGTGCTAGGTCACTTCAGTCATGTCTGACTCTGTGCGACCCTGTGAACTGTAGCCTGCCAGGTTCCTCTCTCCATGGGATTCTCCAGGCAAGAACAGTGGAACGGGTTGCCAAGCCCTCCTCCAGAGGATCTTCCTGACCCAGGGATCGAATCCACGTCTCTTATGTCTCCTGCATTAGCAGACAGGTTCTTTCCACTAATTCCACCTGGGAAGCCAAATGATGTTATACTATATATTTATTTGATCATATTCTGTCTTCCTGACATGTAAGCTCCTAAAGGGCAGAAACTTGTCTTTTCTCTCTACTGCTGTTACCTCAATGCTTAGAAAATAACTGATAATATAAATGACTCTCTTGTTTCTTACGGCATCCATCACAAAACAGATTTTTGTGTTCACTGCTTCTACATTCCTTCTCCCACTTGCTCTTTTTCAAATTTTAAAATGCATTTCATTCCCCCAATCCATTAAAACATTTCTTTTTGCACATAAGAGAACAAGAGCTTTCAATCACTGTCAATTATGTAGACAACTGGTAAAATTATTTTGGAGATCAATTTTGCAATATCTCATCAAGTTCCAGTACTTATATGCTACAGCCAAGAAACTCCATATCTACTTACATGCCCCAGAGGACAGATAAGAAGTCATATACAAAGATGTTCATAGAAGCATTATTTGTAATGGAGAATATTGGCCATATGCAAGATACCAGTAATTAGAAGAACAAGAAAATACATTTTGAGGTATTTTTCTATTCTTACTCAGCAGTTATCATCCATGAGCTAGCTCTATATATAGCCCCACAGGTACCTAGAAAATGTGATGTTGATTGAAAAAAATCAAATATAATTCATTATATTTCAGAAATTAATGAAATGGAAAAAACTACTTAATATTATATCTGTATGGTATACAACATAAGTGTGTATGGGTGTGTGTGAAGTTAAAATACAAAGACATGAACTAGATAATATTTTCATGGGTAGACCACTAAGTGAACAAAACAGCAAAACCCAAAATCTCATTTTATCTCTGCCTCTGCCTTTGACTCTCTCTCTCACCATCTTCCTNGATTCTCCAGGCAAGAATACTAGAGTGGGTTGCCATGCCCTCCTCCAGGGGATCTTCCCGACCCAGGGAGATGCAGGTTCCATCCCTGGGTCGGGAAGATCCCCTGGAGGAGGGTATGGCAACCCACTCCAGTATTCTTGTCTGGAGAATACGATGGACAGTGGATCCTGGTGGGTTACAGTCCATGGGGTCACAACGAGTCAGACATGACTGAATCCACTTAACATGCACACACTGCATTCATGGCTGGTACAATTCCAAGAACTAGTGTGAAGAGCATGGGATTAACATTATTGCTTATAATAATCATATCTATGTGCACAAATTAATTGTAACTTGCTCTGCCTGCATATGTAAGACAGTAGAAAAAACTGTCAGCAAAAAATGCTACAGAACAATGTTGATATCTCCACTCTAAGAGTATAGTGCCTTTGTCTCTGTGAAGAAGTTATAGAAAATGGAGCGTCACCTCTAATCCAATAGAAATGGAATAATGTCTGACAGTGGGGAACTGAAAGCAGCTCTTCTGCCCCTTCCTGTTTGCCATTTCTATTCCTCTCTAATCTTAAAGGAATATAATCATAGGAGTAAAATCACTAGGCAGTTTAACCTAACTCCTGATTTAGGCTCTGCTAAATGCACACCATGCCTTTCTTAACTTTTTCTAGAAAAATAAGAATGCAGAATTAAGCAGCTAAACAATGATTAGTTCTCTATGTCCAATAGCACCCTAAGGAATCCTGCAGGCAGATCACTGGGGCAAGATAACATCTGAAGAGTCAGCCAGTCTTCATGCAATGGGGATTAGTGCAGCACCCAACCTCCTGCCTTGATGACTCTCTGAGATTCTTCCTACTACTTTTCCCTTCAAACTCTGTCATGGCTGAGCAGAATTTTCAGAGTTGGGCTCTGGATATGAGTCCACCATCTCCCCAGATGGCCAGCTTTTCTAATTAAAGCACCTTTCCTTTCTACTGACATTTGATCTCAAATTACTAGTTTTCTGAGTGGCAAGAAGCCAGACCTGAGTTTGGTAATACAACCAAAAGAAAGAATCCTTTTTTCCTAATTTGCATATGTGGTAGTAGTAACTATGTGTATTTATTGAGAGACAAAAAGGGGAATAAATGAAAATTTTATTTAAAAGCATCTATACAAATGTGGATTAAGTTGTTGCAGATTAGGTAATTATTCAGAAATATTTACTTCAACCATCTTCCACCTCTGTGGGCAGAAGTTACAGCACAAAGCAAGCTTTCTTTAGAATCGGTCTTGTTGTTCATATTCGTAAGTGGAGCATAGCAGGTGTGAAGAGACAAAAGGGTTTTAAAAAAATCCATGTACTATTGATCTTGTTCTCCTGAACCTCTGCCATTATCCTAAGATAAGCATGCATAGTCTAGCCCATTGGTTCAAGAATTATAAAAGCAAAGTATGGAGCAGATACACTTCAACTGAATACATCCTAGATCAACTGAANAAAATCCATGTACTATTGATCTTGTTCTCCTGAACCTCTGCCATTATCCTAAGATAAGCATGCATAGTCTAGCCCATTGGTTCAAGAATTATAAAAGCAAAGTATGGAGCAGATACACTTCAACTGAATACATCCTAGATCAACTGAACTCCAGTTGAATTTGAGAGGGTTTGTTATGCCTAAACAGTCAACCATTATTAAAAGTGGCAACTAGAAATAGGGTCCTATCATAATAAGATTCTAAAATATGTAGCACTGGCTTTGAAAGTGACAAGCTTGTGAAGATAGGAAAAAAACAATAAAACTATTACTGAAGGCTTGAAAAGTAGAAACCTTTTTTATGTCTACTTGGAAAGTAGAAACCTGTTTTACCCACAGTCAAAAAAAAAAGGACTTAAGAAAGGTTGTTGCCAGGCAGATTGTTGAATGCATCAACTAGTTTCTTTTGACCACGTATAATCAGGTTCTACAAGACAGAGGTAAGCCCAAACAACAAAACAAAGCAGGCCAATTTGTGAGCAGAATTAAGAAAGAAAGTAAAACTGTTGAGTCTGGTTTTGTTTCCACATATAAGGACTCAGAATGGGAGTCACCACTTTATCTTAACAAGTTAAAGCTGAATAGACTGAAATATCAACAATTTTTCTCAGATCCATAAGACAAGTGAGAACACAGGACATACTGCTGCCTGCAGAGATAGACAGGCTAATATGAGGGGCATTGCTTACTGGAGCAGAGACACAAATTGAAACCAGAAACAGGCACATAAAACAATGCCAGGGTAACTGAATTGTAACTGATGAAATGCTGGAGGCTCAGTATGGACAAGTCTAGGAGCTAAAACCTCTTGGGAGAATCTGTCATAGAAGAGACCCCACAATACCGTGACATCACCCCTAGGAGCACAGCAGAGTTTTCATGGTAAATATTAGCAAAGTAACCCCCACTGCTCTGGTAGGAGGAGATGAATAAAAATTTTTTGAAATATGTGAAATATGCCAGCGCACTCTCTTAGCCTTCACAAGGCCTGCCTTCAGGAAAAAGTATTTCACAAGAACCTAACCTGATGGAGTAGTATCAGAGCCTAACTGACTTGGAGAAAGGGAAATATTCAACTACAGCCCATTCAAGCCATCCTATCCCACCTAAGAAAAGTGAAAAAAAAAAAAAAAACTGAGAAATTCTTATGAATTGTCATAATTCAGTCTTATTATAAAGTTCATATTTAATTGCAGGATTATAAAATTATTTTCCTTCCCCCATAAATTTACCACCACATTATGAAAGGCCTACTTAACAACAGTTCTTTTTTACCCAGTACATCTTGTTCAGTGAGAAAGAAAATACACTAGGTATTTAAAACAACTATGATTAATACTCCAGGGGCTCTAATACATAAAGTAGACAGCATGCAATAGCAGTAAGCACAGAGATGGAAATCCTAAGAAAGAACTAAAAAGAAATTATCACTGTGATAGAAGTGAAGAATATCTTTGATGGATTTATCAGTAGATTGGACATAGCTGAGGAAAATTTCTGAGTGAGAGAATATACCAATGGAATCCTCAAAAAGCAAAAAGAATAGAGACTGTAAAAATAGCCGAAAATATATAAAGATTGTGAAAAAAACTGAAAAAGGTGTGACATATTCATAATAGAAACACCAGATTATATATCAGAGAAAGAAACTGAAGATTTATTTGAAATAACAATAACTGAGAATTTCCTCAACTTAATATCAGAAACCAAACTATTTATCCAAGAAACTCAGAGAACATCAAGCAGAATGAATTTCAATAAAGTACACCTATGCATATCATTTTCAACTATAGAAAATCAAAGATAAAAATCCTGAAATAAGTGAGAGGGGAAAAATATTCTTAACCATAGAGAAACAAATATTAAAATTTTATTGAACATCCCATCAGAAACTATACAAGCAACAAGACAGTGAAGTATTTATAAAGTATTGAGTGGAAGGAAAAAAAGAGGCAATGTAGAATTCTGTACCTTGCAAAATTACCCTTTAAAGAATGAAGATTAAATTAAAGACTTCCTCAACCAACAAAAATTGAAGGTGTTGTTCCCAATAGACCTGCTTTGCAATAAATGCTTAAAGAGGTTTATTCAAGTAAAAGGAAATAGTATAGGTTAGAAACTTGGATCTACAGCAAGGAAGAAAAAGCATTGAAAAAGGAAGAAGTGAAAGTTTAAAATAAAACCTTTATTTATCTTTTTCTTAATTAATCTAACAGATAAAATGTATTTAAAATAGTAATACCAAGAATGTGTTCAATTGTGTATACCTATGTGTATATCTCAGAGAAGGCAATGGCAAGCCACTCCAGTACTCTTGCCTAGAAAATCCCATGGATGGAGGAGCCTGGTAGGCTGCAGTCCATGGGGTCGCTAGAAGTCGGATGCGACTGAGCGACTTCACTTTCACTTTTCGCTTTCACACAATGGAGAAGGAAATGGCAACCCACTCCAGTGTTCTTGCCTGGAGAATCCCAGGGACAGGGGAGCCTGTTGGGCTCCTGTCTATGGGGTCGCACAGAGTCGGACACGACTGAAGCGACTTAGCAGCAGCAGCAGCAGCAGCATGTGTATATCTATATTTATACATGCTTGTATAAAAATGAAATGAATGACAAAAATAACACAAGGAACAGAAGGGAAGGATTAAGATTATTTCATTACTACAAGATACTCACACTACTCACAAAATAGTAAAGTGTTATGTGAAAATAGAATTGGATTAGATGTAAATGTATATTTATGGGCTCCACTTAAGTTCAGTCTAATCACTCAGTCTTATCTGACTCACAGCGACCCTATGGACTGCAGAACACCAGGGATCCCTGTCTTCACCAAGTCCCGGAGCTTACTCAAACTCATGTCCATCAGGTTGGTGATGCCATCAAACCTTGGTGGTTCAATGCCTTGTCCTCTGTCATCCCCTTCTCCTACTGCCTTCAATTTTTCCAGCATCAGGGTTTTTTTTTTTCCAAATGAGTCAATACTTCCCATCAGGTGGCCAAAGTACTAGAGCTCCAGCTTCAACATCAGTTCTTCCAATGAATATTCAGGACTGATTTCCTTTACGAGGAATTGGTTGGATCTCCTTGCAGTCCAAGGGACTCTCAAGAGTCTTCTCCAACACCAGAGTTCAAAAGCATCAATTCTTCAGTGCTCAGCTTTCTTTATAGTCCAACTCTCACATCCATACATGACTACTGGAAAAACCATAGTTTTGACTATATGGACCTTTATTTGCAAACGAATGCTTTTTAATATGCTGTCTAGCTTTTATGTAAAATATAGTTTTTCTTCCAAGGAGCAAGTGTCTTTTAATTTCATGGCTGCAGTCACCATCTGCAGTGATTTTGGAGCCCAAGAAGATAAAGCTTCTCACTGTTTCCATTATTTCCCCATCCATTTGCCATGAAGTGATGGGACCAGATGCCATGATCTTAGTTTTCTGAATGTTGAGCNTGATCTCCTTCAGAATGGACTGGTTGGATCTCCTTGCAGTCCAAGGGACTCTCAAGAGTCTTCTCCAACACCACAGTTCAAAAGCATCAATTCTTCAGTGCTCAGCTTTCTTTATAGTCCAACTCTCACATCCATACATGACTACTGGAAAAACCATAGTTTTGACTATATGGACCTTTATTTGCAAACGAATGCTTTTTAATATGCTGTCTAGCTTTTATGTAAAATATAGTTTTTCTTCCAAGGAGCAAGTGTCTTTTAATTTCATGGCTGCAGTCACCATCTGCAGTGATTTTGGAGCCCAAGAAGATAAAGCTTCTCACTGTTTCCATTATTTCCCCATCCATTTGCCATGAAGTGATGGGACCAGATGCCATGATCTTAGTTTTCTGAATGTTGAGCTTTAAGCCAACTTTTTCACTCTCCTCTTTCACTTTCATCAAGAGGCTCTTTATTTCTTCTTAGTTTTCTGCAATAAGGATGGTGTCATCTGTGTTTCTGAGGTTATTGATGTTTCTCCTGGAAATCTTGATTCCAGCTTGTGCTTCATCCAGCCTGGCATTTCTCAAGATGCACCCTGCATATAAGTTAAATTAGCAGGGTAGCAATTTACAGCCTTGACTACTCTTTTCCTGATTTGGGACCAGTCTGTTGTTCCATGTTCAGTTCTAACTGTTGCTTCCTGACCTGCATACAGATTTCTCAGGAGGCAGGTAAGGTGCTCTGATATTCCCATCTCTTTAAGAATTTTCCACAGTTTGTATACTGTATTGGTGTTTTTCTTTCTGGCTTACTTCACTCTGTATAATTGGTTCCTCATGATCCACACAGTCAAAGCCTTTGGTGTAGTCAATAGAGCAGAAGTAGATATTTTTCTGGAATTCTCTTGCTTTTCTTATGGTCCAACAGACGTTGGCAATTTGATCTCTGGTTCCTCTGCCTTTCCTAAATCCAACTTGAACATCTGGAAGTTCTCGGTTCATGTACTCTTGAAGCCTAGCTTGGAGAGTTTTGAGCATTACTTTGCTAGCATGTGAGATGAGTGCAATAGTGTGGTAGTTTGAACATTCTTTGGCATTGCCTTTCTTTGGGATTGGAATGAAAATTGACCTTTTCCAATCCTGTGACCCTGCTGAGTTTTCCAGATTTGCTGGCATACATATTGCTTACAGCACTTTAACAGCATCATCTTCTAGGGTTTGACATAGCTCAGCTGGAATTTCATCACTTCGACTAGCTTTGTTCATAGTGATGCTTCCTAAGTCCCACTTGAGTTCACATTCTAGGATGTCTGGCTCTAGGTGAGTGATCACATCATTATGATTAACTGGGTCAGTAAGATCTTTTTTTGTATAGTTCTTCTGTGTATTCTCGCCACCTTTTCTTAATATATTCTGCTTCTGTTAGGTCCATACCACCCATCTTTGCATGAAATGTTCCCTTGGAATCTCTAATTATCTTGAAGGGATATCTAGTCTTTCCCTTTCTATTGTTTTCCTATATTTCTTTGTATTTGTCACTTAAGAAGTCTTTCTAACCTCTCCTTGCTCTTCTTTGGAACTGCATTCAGATGGGTGTATCTTCCCTTTTCTCCCACTTAGCCAAGAAAAGTTTAACAAAGGTGAAAAACTCATGCTTCCTGACTTTAAACATATTTAAATGTACAGAAATCAAAACAGTGTACTACTGGCATAAAGGCAGATATCTAGACCAATAGAACAAAACAGAGACTTAAGAAATGAACCATCATATATATGGTCAAATGATCTTCTATAAAGGTACCAAGAGTAGTCACTTGAAGCAAGGACAGCCTCTTAAACAAATGTTAGTAGGAACACTGGATACCCACATGTAAAAGAACATATTTCAATCTTATCTCACTCCATTCATAAAAATTAACCCCAATTAGCCTGGTGGGCTGCGGTCTATGGGATCACACAGAGTCGGACACGACTGAAGTGACTTAGCAGCAGTAGCAGCAGCAGCAGATTAAAGATCTAAATATAAGAACTAAATATACAAAACTCCTAAAAGAAAATATTGAGAACATCTTCATGATATTGCATTTGTCAGTGATTTCTTGGGCAGGACCCCAAAAGAACTGAAATCAAAAGTAAAAACAGCCAAATGGGGCTAATTAAACTTCAAACCTTTGTCATTAAATGACACAATCAAAAGAATGAAACAGCAATCTACATAATAGGAGAATGTATTTGCAAGTCATATATCTAATAAGAGATTAATATCCAGAATATATAAATAACCCCTAGAGCTCAGCAACAACACAACTCAATAATTAAATGCACAAAGGATTTGAATAGATTTTTCTCCACAGAAAATATACAAATGGACGATAGGTATATGAAAAGATGTATAACATTTCTAATTATCAGAGAACTGCAAATCAAACTCACCATGAAATATCACCTCATACCTATTAGGATGGCTACTATAAAGAAAACAGGAAATAATGTATATTGAAAAGATGTGGACAAGTTAGAATGCTTTGGATTATAAAATGTTGCAAATGCTGTGTAAAACAGTATGAAGCTCATTCAAAAAATTAAAAAGAAAACTATGCTGTTTTACAACAATCCCATTTCTGGTTTTATAGCCAAAATAATTGAAAGTAGAGTCTTGAAGTAATATTTGCATATCTTTATTCACAGCAGCATTATTCACAATAGCCAAGAGGTGGAGGCAACAAAAATATCCACCTTGGATGAATAAATTTAATTTAAATGATATGATATATTCAAATGGAATATTNAACAATCCCATTTCTGGTTTTATAGCCAAAATAATTGAAAGTAGAGTCTTGAAGTAATATTTGCATATCTTTATTCACAGCAGCATTATTCACAATAGCCAAGAGGTGGAGGCAACAAAAATATCCACCTTGGATGAATAAATTTAATTTAAATGATATGATATATTCAAATGGAATATTATACTGCCTTAAAAAGGAAAGAAATTCAACACATGCTACTACACAGATGAACCTTGAGAACATTATGCTAAATGTAATAAGCCAGTCACAAAAATACAAATACTGTATGATTCCACTTATGTGAAGTATACGAATAGTCAAATACATTGAAATAGAGAGTTATTGGTTATTAGTTAATGGTTATTAGGGATGAGAGGAGAGTGGGAGAAGGGGAGTTATTTAAGATTCATATTTACAAACTGAGAAAGTTCTGAAGATCTGAATATAATAAATATTAGTCAACTTTACATTTAAAAATGGTTAAGATGGGAAACTCTATGTTTTGGGGGTTTTGGGTTTTTTTTACCATACTGTAAATAATATGCTCAGACCAGTAAGTCGGTTCAAGGATAAAGAGAAGTAGGGCATGAAGTAGGGCAGCCTCAGTTGAGGGAGCTGAGGTCAGCTGTCCCTAGACACCTTGTTAGCTAGCTGGGAGTAATAAATGTCTTAATCTGCTGAATTTTGGGATGGTTGCTTATGCAAAAATTGTAATTCAATCCAGAATTAAACAAAATCGTGGGACTTATAATTGTATGCAACCTTAAGAATGGAAAAGAAGTGATTAGGCAGAAAAGTCATATGTTGTATAAATATTCTTTTTTCTACTGAACTGTCCTAAAACTAATCACTTTTAGTAGTTTCTATACCTCTTATTCACTTTATTATAAAATATTAAATTGTAACATACAAGTTATTCACATCTCAGTATTATTATCAAGGTAGATTGGTAGATGTATGAATTCCTTGGATT
>SJYS01005082.1:378509-392545 GCA_006410695.1 Philantomba maxwellii | reverse complement strand
CAAGCACCAATAGGGCAATTGTAATTTGGCCTTTGATGGCATATATTTTTTTTTAAAGAGTGATATGTGCCACAACCTGAGAAAAGTTAGATATTAAATTAGTCACACAAAAGAAGGAGAAAGATTATTTATCTTCATTTTTGCTTTAGGTATTTCTGTTGCCCTTTATGGCATTCATCTAGTAGATATTCTATAAATAGTAAATAATGATTGTGACAAATTGTGTCTGACATCACTGTGGAGAGCTGAGACCATGCAATAATATTAATATCATGAAAATAAAAGGTGTTCATTTGAAGGTAACTCTATTCACAAATGAATAGGACACACACACACACACACACACATATATATATATACACACATGTGTTGTTACTAAGGGTGAAGAAGTAACCAGCCAGAGAGAATATTTAGAAAAAAAATTGGTGGCACTGGTAAAGTACCCTAAGGAAATGTTATTAAGCATTTTTTTTTACTTCTAGACCTTAAATCAACTTTATTTTCATATAAAAAGATATGGAGCTCATAAAAAATTAAATTTTTAATAATTTTACAGTGGCATACCTGACAATTCTGACAGCCACATGTGGTAGCTTAGAACTATATTCCTTTGCCAGCTAAAATATTAATAGAACATTGACTATCTTTTTCATAGTCTATAAGGCCCTGAAATTATTATGAAATCTGGGTTTGCCTTCAGGCAATTTGGTTTAGTTACTATACCACCAGGCAGTTTTTGTATATTTGCTTTCAGAAGGATGGATAATTTTTGAAGCAAAGGCAGAGAAGTCCTAATAAATCATATCTTTATGAAATATTCATTATATATGAATATTCTTTACAAGGCTTCTGTCAGAGGAATTAAAGAATGATTAAAAAACATTTAGTAGCAAATTGACAAAGCACTTTATAAGCTAGAAGAGTTTTGGGGTCTAACTAGAAAACTTTTCAAAAGAGATTCTGCCCACTCTTATTAGACAAGTATGAGTAAAAATGAAATCAAAAGGCAAAGGAGCCCAGGTGTTGCCTTTTTCAGAAGTATATTATTTCCTATTACTCTCTTCTGGACATTATCATTTTTAACCAGAGAATTCATAACGTTTACTGCTTAGAACTGATGATTTGCTGGACACAAAAGACTGGTAAAGTGGTCCTTAGGTCCAAAGATCCTCAGGTCGGGTCTCCTAAGGCAAGTAGATGTGCCATGCTATATCCTTGTGTGACGTTAAGAACAGATTCTAGAGCCTAACTGCGTGGGTCTAAATTTCAGCTCTGATAATGCTTCTCTCTGCTATAATTTCCTCACTTGTTAAATGGAAGCTTTATTAGATACCTAGCTCATTGGTCATTTTTAGTATTACATGAATTAATATATGCTAAGTGCTAATAACAGGACAAACATTAAGTACTACAAATCTTGATTAGTCTAAAGGATAAAAAAGACACTATCCAAGAATCCCAGATAAATTGATGAGTGTGCTTGCTTTGCATATTTTAAATATTTTATTTAATCTCATATGTACACAGCCAATACCACTCATGGACAGAGATTAAATGCATTACACATGTGTCACTCCCACCCTTTACTCTAAGATCACCTTAAATGGCTAACCTATGGCCAAAAGTCCCTGGCTGTGTCAAAGAATACTTTTTTTTTTTTCCTAGCTGGTGCTGGTACATCATGGTCTAGCTTTTAGCCAGCCCCTCTCAAAGGATATGGACTCTCATGAAGGCAATTTTCACATTCTTAAGATTCATTTCTGGATAATTAATGACTTTCTTAACACCACTTCAGTTTAAATAGCTCATGTGCAACCTGCTGAGAAACTCTTTATTTGGGCATAGAAATTAATGATGCAGACCATTTTATTTCTCCCAAGTGCAAGGGTTTATGAGAAATAAAAGAATGGTGCTGACAGACAAAGTCAGTTATAGTATCACACTGCTGTGGAATAGTTCATAAAGCTTCAGCTGTCTTAGTAGTGTATTTGGTTTTGACAGTTCATGGTAATTGTGGTGGAAAACTTAAAGGCAGCAAAATAGAATCATTCTGGATCTGAAAATGAAGAATGTATTTATTTAAAGCAAATTTTATATTATATGTGGAATTTGGCAAACATATAAAAGAAATTCTCATCTTAGAAAAATGGAAGGTAACATTGATAAAGATAAGATCCTGTATTTCATGTTATTTTTCCAAAGCAGCTTTTTTGACCCAAAGCTATCTCAAGTGAAACTAGAGATATGGATGCCACAGATAGAAAATTCTTCCTCTAGTTCACAGCAAGCTCAAAGCACTGGGCTTACTACACAACCCTATGATGTTAGTTGTTACTCTGAGTTGCAAACAATATTTAAACTGAAGCAAATGAAAATATTATGCCCTCTATGCTGTTTCAATCTTCTGGCCTTCATTTTGGTCTAAAGTAACAGTTAAATGAAATGGGATTTATTAGGGCCCATTATCAATCTAAAAGCTTCCCTGCTGGCTCAGAGGTTAAAGCATCTGCCTGCAATGCGGGAGACTTGGGTTCGATCCCTGGGTCGGGAAGATCCCCTGGAGAAGGAAATGGCAACCCACTCCAGTATTCTTGCCTGGAGAATCCCATGGACGGAGGAGCCTGGTGGGCTACAGTCCACAGGGTCACAAAGAGTCGGACACGACTGAGCGACTTCACTTCACTTCACTTCATAATTGAGTGAAAAAACACTGTAGTCCGGAAATCTCAGCTCTATGCCATTATTCCAAACTCACTACACTGTATTAGACAAAAAGCTTTCAGCCATGTTATTTTAGCTGTAAATGGTGATTATATAATCTACAATATTGAATCAGCAACCGTTATGTGGCTCTATTGTTTATTGGGAATTACCTTAAATCCTTTTTAGGATTATATAGTGGTAGTGGTTTAGTCACTAAATTGTGTCCGACACTTGCGACACCATGGACTGTAGTCAGTCTCCTTTGTCCATGGGATTTCCCAAATAAGAATACTTGAGTGGGTTGCCATTTCTTTCTATAGGGGATCTTCCAGACCCAGGGATTGAACCTGAGTCTCCTTTATTGCAGGCAGTTTCTTTATCACTGAGCCTCTAGGAAAGCACTCTTAGGGTTATGGTGAGTATTAAATAACTTATATGTGCAACTTTTAATAACTATAAGTTTTATACATTTGTTAGCTGGCACAGGTGATTATCATCCTTCACCCCTCTCCCCACATTATCATATCTAGGTTTGTTTACTGCTGCTGCTGCTAAGTCGCTTCAGTCGTGTCCGACTCAGTGCGACCCCATAGACGGCAGCCCACCAGGCTACCCCGACCCTGGGATTCTCAAGGCAAGAACACTGGAGTGGGTTGCCATTTCCTTCTCCAATGCATGAAAGTGAAAAGTGAAAGCAAATTCGCTCAGTCGTGTCCGACTCTTCATGACCCCATGGACTGCAGCCCACCAGGCTCCTCCGTCCATGGGATTTTCCAGGCAAGAGTACTGGAGTTGGGTGCCAATGCCTTCTCCGAGGTTTGTTTACTAATTAGAACCTAATTAGAATAGATACTGAAGAAAGTATTTGGCTGTAGGAAATCAGTATTTTTAAGATTTTGCTCACATCAACTCTCACACACAAATTTCTGCCAACATTCCTAAGACATCATTAGACTTTTCTCACATGTTAACCTTATGACTTGTTCAAGAGACCATTTTACAAAATTTGTCTCAACTTTTTTTTGCCATCTTTTTAACATTGTGTTTTAATTTGCAAAGCAAAGTTATGGCTAGAACAGAATTTCCATATGAATAAAATATTATTCATTTGTTATTAAAAAGAGCATCTATTTGACAACATAAATACGAAACATAAAAAATATTGACAAAAATGAAATTAAATTGTCATTCAGCTGTTAATCAGCCTTTCATATTTTTTTCCTTAAAAAGTGGTGGATACATGTTGATATATGGCAAAACCAATACAATATTGTAAAGTAAGTAACCTCCAATTAAATAAATAAATTTATATTAATTTTTTTTTAAATTAAAGTGTAAAAAAAGAAAAAAATGAACACAGATTCTAACTTCATAAGAATATACTCTTTTTTATATCTTGGCCTATGCCAGTGTGAATGGTTTTATTTTTACATCTCTAAACTTAGGATGGAAATAAATAAATACAAACAAATATGTATAATTTTCCTAGTTAATTGGAGAAGGCAATGGCATCCCACTCCAGTACTCTTGCCTGGAGAATCCCATGGATGGAGGAGCCTGGTGGGCTGCAGTCCATGGGGTCGTGACTGAGAGACTTCACTTTCACGCATTGGACAAGGAAATGGCAACCCACTCCAGTGTTCTTGCCTTGAGAATCCCAGGGACGGGATAGCCTGGTGGGCTGCCATCTATGGGGTCGCACAGAGTCGGACATGACTGAAGCGACTTAGTAGTAGCAGTAAACATAAGATTGCTAATACGTGCTTACATTGCAGGTAACTTATCACTCCTGCTTTTTTTGATGGACAAAATGAAAATACTTTCATTCACCTCTTCCTCTCAAAATATTGATTAACAACTTTTTGACAACTCTGTTTTCTTAGGTTAATTTCACATGTCAAATATTTAATAAATGATATGGCCCAGCCCTCCACATCCATGGACTCAACCCACAGATCCAACTAAACTCAGACAGAAAATATTATTAAAAAAAAAAAAAAAAAAAAAGCAAGACGTGAATTTGCCATGAACTGGCAGTCTTTACAAAGCATTTACATTGTATTAGGTATTATAAATAATATAGAGGTGATTTAAAATATACAGGAGGGTATGCATAGTTTATGTGCAAATACTATGTCATTTTATATAAGGGATTTTAGTATCTATGGGCATCCTGGAGCAAATCCACCAAAGATACTGAGGATAACTCTAGGAAATTTTCAGAGTTATAGAGTTCTGTTTAAGATATATATATATATATATATGTATATATATACACACACACATACACATAATCTATATACATACACACATATATATACATACATACACACACACACGCATATATATATATAATTGTTGAGGCTTCTCTGGTAGCTCAGATGGTAAAGAATCTATCTGGATTCAATCCCTGTGACAGGAAGATCCCCTGGAGAAGGACAATGCAACCCACTCCAGCATTCTTGCCTGGAGAATTCCATGGAAAGAGAGCAGCCTAGTGGGCTACACAGTCCATGGGGTCACAGTCAGACAAACGTATGCATGATTATTGACAATCAATGTATTTTATTTTTTAGGTAAAATAAAAAACTATTCTACTCCTAGTCTTTAATGTGAAAGAGCAACCAGGAGCAAGTACTATATACAATGTTAATTTTCCTTCTCTTATTTAGTAGCTTATCTTTTAAAAATGTGCCCATTGAAGAAGTCATTAATTGCTCAACATAAGAATAATTTCAATTCAAGGCAAACTATGTTTTTGGAATATCAGTTATCACTTATTATAAGAAGAGGCAATGTAAAATGGCAGCTTTCTCATTTGTTTTACTTCAGTGACTTTCAGTCTTACTTTTAAAGCACAGTATGCATTTTAAGCATAAGGCTAGACAACATCCAGCACAACATTTGGTTTAAAACCCAGGTAATAATGACTTTATCTTTCAAGCAGCCAAAGGCTAGTTGCTGGTGTCTGCCATTGTGCATATGCTCTCCTCAACTCCCGACTGAGAAAACATGCATGAAAGCATTTTCCTGCCTGAGATTATATTAAAAACCTGTACCTGTTCTAGCAGCATGAATTCAAGTTGATTATTGTTCTAAATCTGTGATTTCCCATTTATTCTCCTGAAGATATAAATGCTTGCTTTTCAATAGGCCACGTATGTAGACATTATTATGAAGGCAAGATTTAGTAACAATAATATGCATAGCAATCTACTGAGATTAAACTGGAACACCCACATTAAGCTCTCTTAAAATACGTGGAGCAGAACACATAAGAGAAACCCAAAGCATAACTGCACACTAGCATTGCTACAGTTCCACACCCCATCTATTCCAATACTGTTGACATCAATGTTATTGAACTTTCTGGAGAAGATTCCCCACATTTTGTCTTTATGTGCATTTGGTTTTATATTTTACTTTAAAAGGTTAAACAACCCTCTGTGTGGTAACAAAAGGAAGCATGGGGGAAAATTCTCAAAAATAGTGAAAGTGCTTAAAGTTAATTCAAATAAAGGATTTTTTTAAAGATATCTGCACAACACTTTAGGTTGGAAAAGCACTTTGGAAATTCATGAAAGCCACATCTATGTTACTTGAATTGTGACCTTGTCCTAAAATGCCCATGTTGACACACATTTTTCATGTAGGAGGCCTATTCAATTATTGAGAAACATTTTTTAGAAAGTTCAGATTCTGTACAAAATCAAGATCTGAATGTCTATCCATAGGTTTCCACTGTTTCTCCATCTATTTTTCATGGAGTGATGGGACCGAACACCATGATCTTCATTTTCTGAATGTTGAGCTTTAAGCCATGAACTCCGGGAGATGGTGATGGACAGGGAGGCCTGGCGTGCTGTGATTCATGGGGTCGCAAAGAGTCGGACACGACTGAGCGACTGAACTGAACTGAACTGATCCATAAGTTTTAGTAGTCAATCTCCATATCCAATTGTTCTATCACAAAACATGCTTTCAAATGCTATATGACTAATATCATGTCACTGCACCTATGTTTTTTCAAAGTGTCTCTAATGCCCATCTTTCAAGATTTCTAGATCTTTCGCCAAACATCAGTTCACTTAATAAACTTCATTTGTCAAAGTTCATATTTATGTTTCAAAAGTTGGATTTTTCCCTCTTTGCATTGGGAGATAATTATTCATTCCATTATGGGGTAATTCATTTTTATTTAATATCACTATATGTGTTTCAGGTGGCTCAGAGGTAAAGAATCTGCCTGCAATGCAGGACACCTGGGTTCAGTCCCTGGGTTGGGAAGATCTCTTGGAGAAGGAAATGGCTACTCACTTCAATATTCTTGCCTGGAGAATTCATGGACAGAGGAGCCTGTCTGGCTACAGTCCATGGGGGTCACAAAGAACTGGACATAACTGAGCGACTAACACTTTCACTTTTCACTTCATGTGTTTCAAAATACCATCAGAATCAATGAATTCTCCAATACTAGAAGTACTCATGTAGAAACTTGACATGATGTTAAGTAAAATATTCAAATATGGAATAGATAGCATGTTACTAAGCTCTTATTACTATTAGAAACTTATGTATGGATTTTTTTTATCCATCACTTCTTGGCAAATAGATGGGGAAACAGTGGAGACAGTGTCAGACTTTATTTTGAGGGGCTCCAAAATCACTGCAGATGGTAACTGCAGCCATGAAATTAGAAGATGCTTACTCCTTGGAAGAAAAGTTATGTCCAACCTAGATAGTATTTTCAAAAGTAGAGACATTACTTTGCCAACTAAGATCCGTCTAGTCAAGGCTATGGTTTTTCCTGTGGTCATGTATGGATGTGAGAGTTGGACTGTGAAGAAAGCTGATCGCCGAAGAATTGATGCTTTTGAACTGTGGTGTTGGAGAAGACTCTTGAGAGTCCCTTGGACTGCAAGGAGATCCAACCAGTCCATTCTGAAGGAGATCAACCCTGGGATTTCTTTGGAAGGACTGATGCTGAAGCTGAAACTCCAGTACTTTGGCCACCTCGTGTGAAGAGTTGACTCATTGGAAAAGACTCTGATGCTGGGAGGGATTGGGGGCAGGTGGAAAAGGGGACGACTGAGGATGAGATGGCTGGATGGCATCACTGACTCGATGGACATGAGTCTGAGTGAACTCCGGGAGATGGTGATGGACAGGGAGGCCTGGCGTGCTGCGATTCATGGGGTCACAAAGAGTCGGACACGACTGAGTGACTGAACTGAACTGAACTGAACTTTTCATTAAATATTGTATTTTTGAACTAGGTTTTTCTGTAGTATAAGGTCATTATTTCTCATGCATTTTATGAACATACAAATTTTATTTATCCCTTCTATTTTTAATGAGCATATGGGATGTTATTAATTCTGGTATAAATAGTGTTTCTATGAGTAATTAAAGCTGGTATAAATAATACTTCTATGAGTATTTATTTACATGCCTTTGTGTATAGATTTAAGACTAGAATTTCTGTTGGCTGCATATCTAGAAGTAGAATTGTTGAATCACATGGTATAGATATACTGTCCAAGAATTTTCCAAAGTAACTGAACAAATTTATACTCCCTACAGAGTAGGACTAAGGTGTTATATTAGTTATGATAGCAATGACCTCAAGCATATAATGTCTCATATCAAATTTTCTTTTTTGCCCATCTAACCATACTTCATAAATAATCAGGAAAATGGAACAAAACTTCTCTAGCAAGGCCCTCAGGTGGATGAAGTATCTGTCAGCTTCCACAAATGGTTTTTAGGGTATCCCTGAGTATCTGGTATTGTCTAAACTACATATAATAACAAAAAAGTAAAATGATAGAGCATGAGCAACAGTTGGTTTCAATTCAATGACATAATACAGATTTCATAACGTTTTATTGTCTCCAACATTTCAGAGCAAAACTTTTCAGAATCAGATAAACCAAATCGATGCCCAGTCTTAGTACTTATAAAAGCTCTTTGGGTTTTTCCAGTTCAAAAATTATAGGCAAATAAGTTTTCTTAGATATTATTCCAGATGATAATATTAAGTTAAAATTATTATAATAAATAATGAAATAATATACATGGGCTACTTTTTGAAATTTTATAATCATAGGCAGATGATTTCTCATATTCCATGTGGAATCAAGGAGTCATTCCTGTGTAATACAATAGTGTAAGTATCACAGTTTCTCATGCTTTTATTTTCTGCTTTAGAAAAGAATGGGGGAATATGTGGATCTGCCTGAAAACATAATTTTCAACAGATTTGTCAATAGATTATTCAGAAATGTAAAAAAAAAATTAAAATCAATGATTTAGTGCAATTCATGAGATGATATAGCCTATATTCATTTTCCATGATTTAAAAATTTCTTTTTGTGACATCAGGGGAAAGTTAAACTTAATAAAGCAAGGTAAATGGTCTACAAGGAGATACATACCAGGGATTCACAGACCTGTACCTGGTTGTGTATGTCCACAGGTGAACAGTGTGAAGGATAAAGGGGAGAGAAAGACATCAGAGACTTACTCTTCCTGCTTTCTTCACACTATAAGAGTCTAATTGAGAATGATTTTCTCTAAGGTAAATTTTGAGTGGAAATCAGTTTAGAATTGTGTTACTAATCGCTTCACCAAGAGCATTTGGAGCTCTGTCTGAAATGTTTTAAAGCTCAAAATATAAGATGTTATTTTTATAGCTTAATCTCATGAGGTCAATTAATGCCTTCCCTCCAGACTGACACTTTGAACATTAGTATTAACGCTTCTGTCCTGAAAGCATCAACATTAGCCTGCAGTGCAGCAAATTGTTGATGGCTAATAAAGCACAATGTTCAGCTGCTGCCTGAGGGCAGGATTCAGAATTGCCATCTCAACTCATAACCACGTTTTAACTGTTGGTAACAAGTTGCATTACTTAAACATTAAAATACTTCCATTTCTGTCACTTTAATATCTAGACTAAATTTATGGCTTCAAAACTAAATATATTATTCTATTCCCTAGGAGAATACCACAAATGGAGTCTTCCATCATCACACACACTTCAGTTCAGTTGCTCAGTCATGTCCGACTCTTTGTGAACCCCTGGACTGCAGCATGCCAGGCCTCCCTGTCCATCACCACCTCCCAGAGTTTACCCAAACTCATCTCCACTGAATCGGTGATGCCATCCAACTATCTCATCCTCTGTCATCTCCTTCTCCTCCAGCCTTCAATCTTTCCCAGGATCAGGGTCTTTTCAAATGAGTCAGTTCTTTGCATCTGGTGGCCAAAGTACTGGAGTTTCAGCTTCAGCATCAGTCCTTCCAGTGAATATTCAGGACTGATTTTCTTTAGGATAGACTGGTTGGATCTCCTTGGGGTCCAAGGGATTCTCAAGAGTCTTGTCCATCATCACAGTTCAAAAGCATCAATTCTTTGGTGCTCAGCTTTCTTTATAGTCCAACTTCATACCTGACTACTGGAAAATCCATAGCTTTGATTAGCAGACCTTTGTTGGCAAAGTAATGTCTCTGCTTTTTAATATGCTGTCTAGGTTGGTCATAGCTTTTCTTCCAAGGAGCAAGCCTCTTTTAATTGCATGGCTGCAGTCACCATCTGCAGTGATTTTGGAGCCCCCCCAAAATAAAATCTCTCACTGTTTCCACTGTCTCTCCATCTATTTGCCATGAAGTGATAGGACCAGATGCCATGATCTTAGTTTTCTGATGTTGAGGTTTAAGCCAACATTTTCATTTCCTCTTTCACTTTCATCAAGAGGCTCTTTAGTTCTTCTTCACTTTCTGCCATAAGGGTGGTGTCATCTGCATATCTGAGGTTACTGATATTTCTCCTGGCAATCTTGATTCCACCTTGCACTTCATCTGGCCTGGCATTTCTCATGATGTACTCTGCATATAAGTTAAATGAGCAGGGTGACAATAAACAGCCTTGACATACTCCTTTCCTGATTTGGAACCAGTCTGTTGATACATTTCTAGTTCTAACTGTTGCTTTCTGACCTGCATACAGATTTTTCAGGAGGCAGGTGAGGTGGTCTGGTATTCCCAACTTTAAGAGTTTTCGACAGTATGTTGTCATTCACACAGTCAAAGGCTTTGGTGTAGTCAATAAAGTAGAAGTAGATGTTTTTTTCTGGAACTTTCTTGCTTTTTTGATGATGCAGTGGATGTTGGCAATTTGATCTCTGGTTCCCCTGCCTTTTCTAAATCTAGCTTTAACATCTTGGACGTTTGTCACACACAGAGGATAGCTATAGATAAGTAGATAGTTAGATAGAAAGATATATAAATATATGCATATATGAGATGTTGTTCATTCAGTCATGTCTGACTCTTTGCCATTCCATGGACTGCAGCACACCAAGCTTCCCTGTCCATTCACCATCTCCTAGAGTTTGCCCAAACTCATCCATTGATTCAGTGATGCCATCCAACCATCTCATCCTCTGTCACCCACTTCTCCTCCTGCCTACAATCTTTCCCAGCATTAGGGTCTTTCCCAATGAGTTGGCTGTTTGCATGAGATGGCCAAAGTACTGGAGGTTCAACTTCAGCACCAGTCCTTCCAATGAATATTCAGGACTGATTTCCTTTAGGATTGACTTGTTAGATCTTCTTGTAGTTAAAGAGACTCTCAAGAGTCTTCTCCAGCACCACAGTTCTTCAGAAAACATCAGTTCTTTGTTTCTCAGCCTTCTTTTTGGTCCAAATATCACATCTATACATGACTACTGGAAAAACCATAGGTCTCAATATACAGACCTTTGTATAGTCTGTCACTGTTTCTGGTTTTTCCCCATCTATTTGGGATGAAATGATGGGACCAGATGCTATGATCTTAGTTTTTTGAATGTTGAGTTTAAGCCAGCTTTTTCACTCTCCTCTTTCACCTTCATCAAAAAGTTCTTTAGTTCCTCTTCACTTTCTGCCATTAGGGTCATCTGCATATCTGAAATTACAATTTATTTACAGTGTTAAAAATTCACATTCTGTATTTTACATTGTGAGATACTTTTTCTCTGAAGGTACAAATATGTTTTTCTCATAGTTCCTATGAAATCCATTTAAAATATTTTTATATTGATGATAAACAATCAATAAATAATTAATGTGCTCTGAACAATCTTTCAGTGTGTCATTGTTTTTGGAAATAGGCATTACATATGGCTTTCTAAAAAAGCAACTTTAGTGTGATATTTTAGGAGGTAGAAGCCATAAGTAGACAGACGCAATAAGTAAGGACAGACACAATATCATAACGCAAAGTCCATAGCAAGAGGAAAGCCATCCCTGGAAAAGAAACATGAAGAAACCATGTCTAGATGGAAAGTGGCGATAGCAGATACAGCAACATAGAGAATAAATGGTTTTTCTCTCCTAACTGGAATATTTTGTCCATTTAAATTCATTGCAATCGTTAATACATTAGGATTCTAATTTGGCATGAATATTGTGTGGTTTCTGTTTTTCTAACTTTGTCTATTTTCTTCTTCTCTCTCTCCTTTCTTGTCTCCTTTGGGTTAAGTCCAGTGCTTTTTATTATTTCATTTTACTTTCCCTTTTGCAGCATATTATATTCTTTTACTATCCTTTTGGTGGTTCTATTATTATGGAGTCTTACATTATTAAATCTAATATAAATTAATAAGCTTGTCTCTTCTTAAAAGAAACAATAGGTAGTTAATAGGAGATATTTTAAAAAAAAAAGATACAGAAGATTTGAAAGTAAAGGATGGAATAAATATTTCCTAAAAACAAAAAAAAAGTTGGTGTTGCCATACTAATTTCAGAATATCAGCTATTCTGTGAAGAGGAGTGAATACTGGAGGGCACAAATGGGCTTTTGAAATAATAATAATGTTCTGTTTATTGATCTGAATGCTATTTATATGAATGTGCCAACTCTCTCAAAATGCATGGAGTTCTCCTCTTATGAGTTGTAGAGTTTTAACATAGATATAAAACATATATCTCTATATAAATATATATAGTATAATATATAATTATAAATCTATATGTAAGATATAGATTTATTTTATAATTCAATAAAATGTACTTTTGAAATGAAATGAATGGCCTTTACCACCCATTAGAATGGAAAAAATTTCTGTATAATACAAGGTCTATAAAAGGTATAGATCAAGTGGAGATCTTCTATACTGTGGTATAAATGTAATTTGGTATACCACATGAAAAAAGTGTTCAGTAATATCTCTAGTACAAAGCTTAACATACATATATGACAACCCAGTAAGTCCATTCCTAGGTATGCCTGCACTTACACAGCAGGACATGCATAGGAATATGCATGATGGCACTCCTTTTTCTCTTGTTAATTTACTTTTTCATTGAGGTTACATTGGTTTAGGGCATTTTGTAAGTTTCATGTGTACAATCTTATACAGCATTGCTTTCAATTCTATCAAAGTATAGAATCCACCCCAAAAGGCAACAATATAACACATAAGCTGTGGTTTATTCATAAATGTAACAACTATGTAAGAGTATAAATAAACATATAAATAAAAGAAATACATCTGCTCTCCTCCAATCCTCTGCTCTGTGAGTGGAGTTTAGAGATGATGAATATCTTGCCCAAATTCACAGTTAATATGCACAGTGACAACTTTTGAATCCAACTATTTTTGACACATAGATTAAGTTTTGATTTACTTTATTTTTATGTGCCTATTTACACCTGGAACATTATTTCCTAATATTTTTTTCACAAGATCTCAAATATTTAAGATATTCCATGAAAAAAGAGTCTTTTCAAACTAATGCTGGGAGATGCTGCATACTTCAAATTCTCCATTTTCATAGTCACGGTATACCTTATCATATTAGTGGCTCAGCCCTATACTTAGTTAAAATGCCTTTTGAACAGTGTCTAACTCAGACTTCCCAAAATTATTTGACTGTAGAATTACTTGCATGTATTTAATACAATTACAATGTAAAGCCCTAATACAAGGGAAAATCTGTGTTTTAGAAATTAAGGTAAAATGATTAAGCAATACATTTAACCAGAAATGCACATTTTCAGATATTATTTATACTCCTATCCAAATTATTAAAAAAGCAAAAACATATATAATGTATATGATATATAGTCACTCATACACATATAAATAAATGTATATACACCTACACATATTTAATGGTAAAAATATACAGAATTTTACAGAATTTTAAATTTACAGTATTAGTATATACGGGCCATTATTTTTATAGATATTTATATAAATATATTAATATTTACAACATTTCTATAAGGTTGTTTATTATCCCAATTTTATTACAAATCATTATTATCCCAATTTTATAAATGAA
>SJYS01005082.1:345761-370246 GCA_006410695.1 Philantomba maxwellii | reverse complement strand
GGATGATCTCTCATTACCTACTCTATCTAAAGGAATAATATTTATGCAACTTCAAAATGTACAGAATAACCTCTCCTCATGAATGTGAAATATCTAGAATATATTTAATGCATTTCATTTTTTGAGGAAAAGGAGATCCTTCATAATATAGCCTCAAATATTTAGTTTAAAAAATGAGAGAATTACTATAGTATAGAAGGTTGTTTGGATTTATTCCCAACATGCAAAGTCCTTGGAAGTCATCTGTTTTATTCTTAAAATTAAAAAAAGCTAAAAAGTTGGAAATCAATGACTTTTCTTAGACACATCAGAGAATTGAGAATGAAGAGCAAATATTACTGCAAAACAGAGAGGGAGGTAAATCTGTCAAGATCTACTTCTTGGGGTAGACATTGCTAAAGCCAAACCTTGTAGGATCACTGAAGTGGTGATTTTGACTAATTCCTGGAGGCTGAGTATGGATTATAATATGTGAAGGGAGAAAATTCTTTGGGGAAGTTTTATGGATACCTTTCAATTTTCATGGGTTCTATCTCCAAGAACCCCACAGAGTTCTTATGGTAAAGACTAAGAATGATCATCAGGACTCTGACAGGGCAAAGATAATAGTAATCATTTGAAATATAACAAGTGCCTTCTTCACACACAAGAGTGACAGTCCAGGATAAGAGAAATGACCAGAGCTTTATTATTTCTGGGGAGGGCATTCCTTCCCATTGAATATTCTTGTCTCACTAGCAAGGGACAGCTAACAAAAAAAAATTACCACTGGAGAAACAGTTGTAAAGGTCATAAAAGTACATTAGATTCACTAAAAGATTGAGATTAAATTATGATATCATAGAATGGTTTCCCATCCTCATACTTTAAAACTTAAGTCAGCTGGAACACCAGTGTAATAACTGGGGGTTTACAGCTGAAAGAACTAAAAGAAGCAGACACTCTTTGAGGAAGAGTACTTAGGAAAGCCCAAAGTTAAGAGAGTGGATATAAACAAGGACTCCAGAAGACTTTGAAGCCTCTGACATCCAGAACTATAACAAACATTAAATATAGCTCAACTGCTGCCAGATTAGCATATAGCTTCATATTTATAGTCTTATCTCAGTACATATTACTGATGCAACATATCTGGCTTTCAACAACAAAAAATTACAAGGCATGGCAAATGCAAGAAAAATATATATATATATATATATATACACAGTCTGAAAAGATAACGAGATCAGCAGAACAAGACTCATGACGATGCAGATTTTGTAAGGACCAGACAGGCAATTTACAATTACTATGATTAAGATGTTAAGGGCACTAATGAAAAAAGTAGACAACATGAAAAAACAGATGGGTAATGCAAGCAGAGAGATGGAAACTCTAAGAAAGAATTAAAGGAAATGCTAGAAATCAAAAGAAGTGTAATAGAAATAGGGAATATCTTTGATGGGTTCATTAGCAGACCAGACACAGTTGAAGACTCAGTGAGATTTAAGATAGTTCAAGAAAAATATTTCAAACTAAAATGCCAAGAGCAAAAAGAAGAAAAATACCAAACAGAACATCCTAGAATGTGGGACAATTTTCAAAGTTGTAACACACACATAATTGGAATACTAGAAGGAGTAGAGAGAGAGAGAGAAGAGAGGTAAAAATATATATATATCTGAAGCAGTAATGATCAACAAATTTAAAAATGTAATGATATGAAACAAATCACAGACCCAAGAAGCTCAGAAAATATCCAGCATGATTATCATGCCAAAAATGCAACAGCTAGGCATAACTTATTCCATCTGTACAAAATCAAAGGTGAGAAAAACTTGAGAAAAGCCTGAGGAAAAAATACATTACCTGCAGAAGATCAAGGATAAGGAGTGTAGCCCACTTCTCATAAGAAATCACACAAAGAAGAAGAGAGTGGAATGAAATATTTAGAGCGTTGAAAGAATAAAAGCATCAACTGAAAATTCTTAATCTAGAAAATGTATCCTTTAAATGAAAGAAATATAAAAATTACCAGACAGCCAAAAATTAAAGAAATTCATTGCCACCAATCCCATCTTACAAATGTGTATGAAAGAGGTTCAGCTCCTCAGAAGCAACTAGCAAACCTGTCATGTATATCTTATTAATACAATTCTCCAATAAAAGGTAATACATTAATCAATTAAATATTGGTCAAAATCACAATGCTATATTTTGTACTGCAAAGATTCTTAGAAAAATGATTTAAGTTTTTAAAAGTACACTTTTCAAGGATAAAAAGATCTTTTTTGGGTTTTTCCTGAAATGGTTCCCAAAAGCTACTAATCTTTAGAAATGAGTCTATATTCTCATACTTCTCAGTTTGCTACCATGAGCTATTGAAAAGTAAATAAAACATATCATGCTAATGAGGAACCTTAGTTTGCAGTGAGATAATTTTTGTTCAATAAAAATACGTGTAAATATCTCACTAAGTATACTGTAAGGAATAACTAAGTGAATATTTTCTTTGAGTAAACCATCACTTATTCAGTAAACAATATTCAATGTTACTTATAATCCCTTATATAAATTTTTCAGAATTTTTAGGAGAAATTCTTCCTCTCAAATTTGGCAACCCTTCTTATCTGACAGTTGGGTTCTAGCTAGATTCTGGTCCTTACCAAAATAGTTCAAGTCAAACGGAAAAATCTTGCACAATATATAGGCATATGGCATTAATATTAGGATATGAGCATGGAGAGGACTGAAAGATATTCTTTTCAAGTTCTAAGTTTTAGACAAACTTGTACACAAATCAATCAATAATTAATGACTACACATAAATAAAAGGTAACTCCCCTAGGCTCATGAAGAAAATCTCATTACCCCTAATATTCAAGGTATATTTTTTCACAACTCCCTTGAAAAATTTCTTACTTACCAATACAGATTGAAAAGTTTGGTACAACAGGTTAGAACCCTGAATCTTTCTCATAAACTGATAGAGCTCATGTCTCATGATAGAGCTAGACTACCCAGAGACTGATAGACTGAGACAAAGGGAGTGAGCCAGAGCTAGGCATAACAGAAAGATCTACCCTTAGTCTGTTCATGCACGTGTGCATACTCAGTCACGTCTGACTCTTTGCAATCCCATGGACTGCACCAGGGTGCAATCCCACCAGGCTCCTCTACCAACTGGACTTTCTACGGAAGAAAACTGGAATGGGTTTCCATTTCCTCCTTTAGTGGATTTTCCCGAACCAGGAATTGAACCTGTGTATCCAGTATCTCCAGCACTGGCAGGAGAATTCCTTCCTACTGGGAAGCATTTAATCTGCTCACCATATACAAAATAGAAGCAGAAATCAAGTCTATAGCCTGAAACCTAGCACACCAAGGATACAGCTTACCATGCACAAATATATACAGAAAAATAGGTTTTTATGAATCTATTGCAAAAAATTAGGAATTCCTTTTCTCACAGGAAAAGTTGTTAGAGGTTATTAAGGACACTACAAAAAACACTTCCTTTGAAGTGAAGTAAAAGTTTCCACTCAGGAAATAACACAATGGAAAATAAATTTTCTTTCCTACCTCTCAGTACATCAAACCTAAATATCAAAGGTTATGTTCTGGGGTCCAGCTCCGGCGGATCCAGGGTAATTTGAAGGGGAGGTGGAATCGGCATCCTAGGAAATAACTTATTTATCAACCCACTATACTATACTAATAATTTTCTAACTTCTCAAAAGAGTCTGTATATAGAAAGTTTAAAGCATCTCATGCGTCTCATTGGGAGGCTGTCACATGTGGCCGGACAAACCTGCTCAGGCAGGCTAGAGAACCTTCAGAGGAGTTTGTAAGTTGAAACACTCTTGTCACACCCAGGAATTTTTATTGACTGGAGCTGCAAGTTTACTCCTTCTCCAAGAGAACTGGTGGGGAACAGCTCCCCATAAAGTCAGAGGTATAGGTGAAAGCATAAAACAGTAAAGTAGACAGACTCTGGTTTTGGGGGTAGATGCTCAGGAACAGGGGGTTTCCTGAGGATCAATCTGGCCTTTGCGTAATGCCGAGCCTCCTTCCTCATGACCTTTGCCAAGGGTGGAGTTCCTCACACTGGCTCCCGGCAATTATAGTCAGTGTGTGCCATCTATTTTGGGGTGAAGGAGATTTCCAAAGGTCAATTCATATCCACTTTCACAAGGCACCTTCACTGATACTTTTCTTTTTGCATATCTTCCTTGGTCCCATGATCTTAGGGGATAAGAAAGAAGTGAAGTCGTTCAGTCGTGTCCAACTCTTTGTGACCCTATCTATGGACTGTAGCCCATACCAGGCTCCTTGGTCCATAGGATTCTCCAGGCAAGACTACTGGAATGGGTTGCCATTTCCTTCTCCAGGGGATCTTCCCGACCCAGGGACCGAACCCAGGTCTCCTGCGTTGCAGGCAGATGCTTTACCATCTGAGCCACCAGGGAAGCCCAGGACTGCCTTGCTGCTAAGTCGCTTCAGTTGTGTCCAACTCTGCGACCCCATAGACGGCAGCCCACCAGGCTCCCCCGTCCCTGGGATTCTCAAGGCAAGAACACTGGAGTGGGTTGCCATTTCCTTCTCCAATGCATGAAAGTGAAAAGTGCAAGTGAAGTCCCTCAATCGTGTCCGACTCTTTGCGACCCCATGGACTGCAGCCTACCAGGCTTTTCCATCCATGGGATTTTCCAGGCAAGAGTACTGGAGTGGGGTGCCATTGCCTTCTCCATAGGAGGTTCTTAAAAGCACTAGATCCACACCAAGGCTACCCTGCCTCTTAGGACAAAAATGCTTCCTTCCTCTGTTCAATATTCCAGTCAAGTTTAAATACCTTTATTTGCATTTCTCTTCTAAGTCAAGTATACATCATTGATGAATTTAGAACTGAATATGTTCAGTGAAATAACCTTCATCTCTTGAGGACAATTAAATTTATAGTCATTTCTTCTAACTCTACCCAATTTCTTGTCTTTCTATCTTTATATCCTAGGGCCCTCATGTTGTTGTTGCTGTCTTTTTAGTAAGTCGTGTCTGACTCCTTGTGATCCCATAGGCAGTAGCCCACCAGGCTCCTCTGTTCATGGGATTTCCCAGGCAAGAATACTAGAGTGGGTTGCCATTGCCTCCTCTGGGAGATCCTCCTAACCCAGGGATTGAATCTGCACCTCCTGCACTGGCAGGCTGATTCTTTACCACTGAGCCACCTGGGAAGGGCCCTCATATCCCAGAGGAAATTGGTCTCTCCTTTTCTCCATGTAGTCAGAAATAGAGAACACTTGTAGAATTTTGGGCCTAAACATGTTGTTAATAAATTCTGCAACTTGGTCCATAGGAGCCCAAAGAAAACTAATATTTCCAATGACCCTCAAAATCTTTCCTGCTCTCAAATATTCCTTGTTTAGTTTTGAATAACTTGTTATCACTACCAAGATGGAAGGGATATTCCTATCTTATCATCTTTCCCTGAAGCACTGGAATAGACTTTCTCTGTTGTCTTCAAAGATCTTCAGTTATTTTGTATCTCATTCTTTCTCTCACACATGTACATCTCACAGTTTTTACTGGCTTAAAATACTTTCTTCTCTTTTTTTCTGATCTATGTTTGGGCCTTTTTTTTTTTTTTTTTCTTCCTCTACTTATTTAATTATACCTTGTAAAGTCTCACACAGTGAAAGCTTAGAGGTCAGTGGATTCTGAGTCTGTGTAAGTATCCATTTCTACCCTACCTTACTTACAGGTACTTCTTTTCCTATTCATATATGCCAAGCCTCAAACACAAATTCTCCATGAAAAAGCTGTTTATCAAGCTCCATCACTATGTCTTTGTTTCACTTTAATCTTTCTGATCACTGCCTGAAGACCAAAAAGTATCTTATAAAACTCCCTATGTGTGCAACATAGAGACAGTGAGTTCCAAATATTATAAACATCTTACTATCTGACTTATGATTATTCAGAGTTTTATTTTTATTTCAACCTGAGAAAAGGTATGTGTGTGTCTATATATATACAAACATATATGCTCTTTCAGAAGGATTCAGATTTATCTTTAGTTGTTTATGGATTAAAATATACCAGTCCACAGTGTTTCTATAACACTATATTTCTGAAAGACAAAATTACTATCGGGGTTTATTAAATAATCAAACTTTAAACCCTGGTTTGTTTTGGCAAGGGGAGATAGGAGATAATAATAGGAGTGTGATGAGATGGTCAATATATCCAATGCCTGTTTTGGTCTGAAATGTAGTTTGGAACAAGATAAACAGAATAAAAATCTAAGCTTGCTGATTGAATACCTAGATAATAGTGTACAGACCTAGCAAGAAAATATCAAAAACCTTTTATACTCACCTTGTTTAAAACTTACTGTTCGACCTGGGATTCTGACTGAAAAATGTAATAAGGACAAAAAGTAACCTGATGTAGCACAAACTACCACACCAACACATGCTGAAATCTGGTATACAGCACTGTGCATATTTGAACTTCAAAAATTTTCCTTGAAAAAATATTTACTTACTTCTGTATTGCTGTCAATCCAAGGAACTCCAACCAGAACAGGACAGAGTCACACACAGGAGGTTCACCAACAGCCTTCATATGGGGTGCCCTTTGACTCATGTGCTAGCTCTATTCACACACAAGCATTAGTTCTCAGCCAATATGATGACGTGTGCTCGTTCTGCATGCTTACTTGCGCTTTGCCCTCTCCTGGTTTCAGCCTGTGTAACGGAACCAAGGGAAATCAAAGGGAATCAGTTACTAGCTTTACTAATGGTTCTCTAGCAACACATTTGATATTATAACTTATTATTAAGGCTAAAAAAGGGTCTTCACACTACTTTTAGCAATACACATCTGTACGTGTCAACGTGTATTCATATATCATGGTCGTGGTTCAAGACTGAAACACCATTGAGACATCCTTCTTAGTGTCCTGAGTTTGGACAGGTTCCACCACATAAGCAGACAATTGTATTTATGTTACTCTGAATATTCTCAAAGAATGAACTTAACCACTTTAAAAATACGATAGTGTTGTTTTTTTAAATTTTTATTTTAACAAAGCTAAATTTTATCAATGCAATTTCAGTTCAGTTCAGTCACTCAGTGGTGTCTGATTCTTTGTGACCCCATGAACTGCAGCATGACAGGCTTCTGTATCACCAACTCCCAGAGCTTGCTCAAACTCATGTCCATTGAGTCGATGACACCGTCCAACCATCTCATCCTCTGTCATCCACTCCTACTGCCCCCAATCTTTCCCAGAATCAAGGTCTTTTCTAAAGAGTCATGTATTCTATAAATCAGTTCTGCATTTTTTTGAACACAGTATATTCTTAGTTTAATATCAAGAACTGTGGTGTTGGAGAAGACTCTTGAGAGTCCCTTGGACTGCAAGGAGATCCAACCAGTCCATTCTGAAGGAGATCAGCCCTAGGATTTCCTTGGAAGGAATGATGCTAAACCTGAAACTCCAGTACTTTGGCCACCTCATGCGAAGAGCTGACTCATTGGAAAAGACTCTGATGCTGGGAGGGATTGGGGGCAGGAGGAGAAGAGGATGACAGAGGATGAGATGGCTGGATGGCATCACTGACTCGATAGACGTGAGTCTGAGTGAACTCCGGGAGTTGGTGATGGACAGGGAGGCCTGGCGTGCTGCGATTCATGGGGTCGCAAAGAGTCGGACATGACTGAGTGACTGAACTGAACTGAACTGAACTGACTGAATATCAAATCCAGAAACTTTTAAATAATTAAAGAAAAAGAGAATCAGGAAGAAGACATATAGAAAAACAACATGAATGCAAAACATAATAGTACTCTAGCCTTCCAAATTATGTCTTTCAAGTATTTCAATGATAATCAAAATGGAAAACAATATATAGAAAAGGTGGGGTCCCACAGGAAGCTGATAACAATGTTGAGACTANTGAATATCAAATCCAGAAACTTTTAAATAATTAAAGAAAAAGAGAATCAGGAAGAAGACATATAGAAAAACAACATGAATGCAAAACATAATAGTACTCTAGCCTTCCAAATTATGTCTTTCAAGTATTTCAATGATAATCAAAATGGAAAACAATATATAGAAAAGGTGGGGTCCCACAGGAAGCTGATAACAATGTTGAGACTAAACACTGATAAACTATAAGTGCTTCTCTAATGTGCTCTTTATTCTAAATGAATGCAAATAATTATCCACAATCTTTCATAATTTTTATACTTTAAAGATAAGTCATTTATTGGGCACAACTTTACTAATTTTAGACTTGAGTGAAAAAATATGAATTTGATATACTGTATGTCCATTACTGGGGCTGCAATTTTGCTTAAGTAAGTTCACTTTCTATGAGCTCCATTTGCTTCATCTATAAATAAAAGATCTGGATTGAAAGATTTTTTTTCCTAGCTATAAAATTCTCCAACCTTAATCTATAATTTACATTATGAGTAGGAAAATTAAGGATGAGCTCTGTCCATCTAGTCACTATTGACACTAGATGAAAAACTGTACATTTCATATTTATCACTAGCCACTGACAATAATTTTCATACACATGTAATATTTACAAGTAAGAAAAAAGTTCATTGTGTTGAAATCAAGGATCACACAGGATCATTACTATCATAAAAGTAGATGACTTGGATCTATTTTTAATTATATCCAGATAAATAAACATGAAGAATGATCTTTTTATGTATTTCTTAAGTCCTTTTATGGCAATAGAAGTGTTAATTAGTCATGTCCAATGCTTTCTAACCCCATAGACTAGCCAACTAGGCTCCTCTGTCCATAGAATTCTCCAGGCAAGAATACTGCATGGGTAGGAATGGCAAGCCACTTCAGTATTCTTGCCTTGAGAATCCCATGAACAGTATGAACAGGCAAAATGATNGGAGGAGAAGGGGACGACCGAGGATGAGATGGCTGGATGGCATCACGGATGAGATTGACGTGAGTCTGAGTGAACTCCGAGAGATGGTAATTAACAGGGAGGCCTGGCGTGCTGCGATTCATGGGGTCACACAGAGTCGGACACGACTGAGTGACTGAACTGAACTGAACTGAGCCATTCCTTTCTCCAGGGGATCTTCCTGACCCCGGAATCAAACTTGGGTCACCTGCATGGCAGGCAGATTTTTAACTCTCTGAGCCACCAGGGTATCCCAAAATATAAAATGTTTTATTATTATTATTTTAATTGGTAATGGAAAAGGGATCATAACAATAAGATAAAAATACATCCTGCAATTGAAAGAAAGTGATTTATCCATTATTTTAAAGCTATTCATAAAGAAACAAATTTGAATTCTTTTTAATAAATACTAACGTAAATAAGGTTATTTTAAAATCAAAATAAAAACTACATGATATTTTAAAATTTCAAATTCTTAAAGATATTGTTTACTCCTTGCTTCTATATTTTATCTTTATATTTTTTTGACTAATGTCATGTTCCCTAAGATTTACATACATGAATAGATGTGACCCTTTCTCTTCATGGTAGGATAGCCAATGTCTAATAACATACTGCTGCTGCTACTACGGCTGCTGCTAAGTCGCTTTAGTCGTGTCCGACTCTGTGCGACCCCAGAGACAGCAGCCCACCAGGCTCCCCCGTCCCTAGGATTCTCCAGGCAAGAACACTGGAGTGGGTTGCCATTTCCTTCTCCAATGCATAAAAGTGAAAAGTGAAAGTGAAGTCACTCAGTCGTGTCCAACTCTTAGCGACCCCATGGACTGTAGCCTACCAGGCTCCTCCGTCCATGGGACTTTCCAGGCAAGACTACTGGAGTGGGGTACCATTGCCTTCTCCGAATAACATACTAGTTACTCTAAATAAATACTCCCTCCAAAATTTGTTGAATAAATTATAAAATGTTAGCAAATCTCTAATGGACTTTAGTGTCTGTTGAATGAGATAAATATATAGACAAAGTATTATTAATAGCATGAAAAGATAAGATGCTTACTGTTATTACTAACAAAGGGCTACATGAGTACAGAGCAAGTGGTTATGAATTTCAACTTGTTTTCACAAATTTCTTGGAAGAGTTGGTATTTTCATCTTTCCTGAAATAATAACCAGGAGTTAGGCATGGAAGCTCAACATTTTCAGACTACAAAGTGAATTTAGTTAGAAATAATGTAGGTCACTGAGGGAGGGAAATACGAAGCAAGACCTCTGAAGATGTGAAGAACTAAGAATTTTAATCTCATATGTACTATGTCGAGCACAAACAGCAGTATGAGCCTTGGTTTCCTCATCTTTGAGAGAGAAATCATAGAAATTATCAGACTGAGATATTAAGAATTAAACAGGATAATGAACACAAACTATGTTACATTTTTCCTGGAAAATAACAAGTTTCCAATAACTGATTATTTTTTAAAAGTAGATCTTAACTTTGTATCATTTGTATCATTATTGAACAAAAAGAATAGAAAAAAAAAATAGCTTCATGGCTCTCCAAAAATACATGTATATATTCTCTATATACAGGCAAGTTTCCAGCACATTCAAGTAACAGCGAGAAGAGCTACAAAAATATAATCCCCAAAAGTAAGAGGAGGAAGAATGCCTTCTGAGATTTAAGGATTTTAAAGCAACCTAAAGGGTCTAAAGCCAAGAGGATTTTGTAGTGTTGAGAATGAATTCATTAACATAGCTAAAGAATTTCTGTCAATCACAGGACAGTTAGTCACCTTTTGAAACACAGATGCAGATGACTCTCTAAGGTATAAACCTGCATTCTCTTCAAGTAAAATTCCAAATCATGAGATAGGAAGGAAGTCTGGGCTGGTAAAATTGACAAGTTCACTGGCAAGACTTCCTATCATGAAAATACATGTGTCCATTTAACTTGATAGTATTGAATTTTCTAATTATTGCACTTTTGCTCCTAATATAATATAATATAATATAATATAATATATACCCAGGTATTACAAGTCTGTATTTTGTTTTTCCAGATGTGCCTTTGGGGGGAAATATGTCCTGGCCATGCTGAAGTAAGAATTTTATTTCATATAGCATAATTCTTGTTATAAATTAACAAATTAATATTCTGATTGTTCTTACTCTATTTTGGTTGTTATGGTTGAGTTATGTCTCCAAAAAGATATATTGAAATCCCAACCCCAGCACTTGGGAGTGTATGTGCTTAGTTNGCCTTTGGGGGGAAATATGTCCTGGCCATGCTGAAGTAAGAATTTTATTTCATATAGCATAATTCTTGTTATAAATTAACAAATTAATATTCTGATTGTTCTTACTCTATTTTGGTTGTTATGGTTGAGTTATGTCTCCAAAAAGATATATTGAAATCCCAACCCCAGCACTTGGGAGTGTATGTGCTTAGTTGCTCAGTCATGTCTGACCCTTTGTGACTCCATAGGCTGTAGCCCACCAGGTTCCTCTGTCCATGGGATTCTCCAGACAAGAATACTGGAGTGGATTGCCGTTCCTTTCTCCAGGGATCTTCCCGATCTAGGGTATGAACCTGGGTCTCCTGCATTGCAGGCAGATTCTGTACCACTGAGCAACCAGGGAAGACTTCTCTGGTAGAGCTTGGGAATGTGACCTTATTTGGAAATAAAAAGTAGGGTCTTTATAGATATAATCAATGATGAGGGCATGGAGGATCAAGGTGGGACCTCCTTCAGTGATTAGTGTCCTTACAAAAAGTAGAAATTTGGACACAAAGAAACACAAGAGTTACAACACCATAGAATGACAGACGCAGAGATTAGAGTAAATACATCCTGGGGAAGACTGAAGTCAAGAGGAGAAGAGGACAACAGAAGATGAGATGGTTAGATGGTATCACCAACTCAATGGACTTGAGTTTGAGCAAATTCCAGGAGAAACTGAAGGACTGGAAAGCCCAGCATGCTGCAGTTCATGTGTATTAATTCGCTTCAGTCATGTCCAGCTCTTTACAACCCCATGGATTTTAGCTGACCAGGCTCCTCTGCCCATGGGATTCTCCAAGCAAGAGTTCTGGAGTGGGTCGCTATGCCCTTCTTTAGGGCATCTTCACCACCCAGGGTAAAAATCTGCATCTCTTATAAGTCTCCTGCATTGGTAAGAGGGTTCTTTCACCTCTTCCTTAGCACAAAAGACTAATAAATGTGTCTGTGGGTGTTGCAGAAGCTATTAATTAAGAAATGTTCGAGGGTGCCACCTGGGTATCCCATGGGGTTGCACAGTCAGGCGTGACTTAGATATTGAACAACAACAATCTACATAGCAAAAAAAAAAAAAAAAAAAACAATAACAAGGAATTGCTGGCAACTACCAGAAACTGGGTGAGAGACAGGGAACAGACACTCCCTCAGAGCCTCCAGAAGCAACCAAGCCTGCCAACACTTGATTTTGAACTTCTAGTATCCAGAACCACGAGATAATACATTTTTGTTGTTCGAAGCTGTCCACGTTACAAGTCTTTACTATGGTAGTAGTGTAGTGTTAGTCAGTAAGCTGTGTCCGATTCTTTGTGACCCCATGGGCTGTAGCCTACTAGACTCCTCTGTCCATGGGGCCCTCCAGGCAAGAATACTGGAGTGGGTTACAATTTCTTTCTCCTTTATTATGGTGATGTGATATGATGTGAAGTCGCTCAGTCATGTCCGACTCTTTGCGACCCCGTGGACTGTAGCCTACCAGGCTCCTCCCTCCATGGGATTCTCCAGGCAAGAGTACTGGAGTGGGTTGCCATTTCCTTCTCCAGGGGATCTTCCCAACCCAGGGATCAAACCTGGGTCTCCCACATTCCAGGCAGATGCTTTAACCTCTGAGCCACCAGGGAAGCCTCTAGGATATTAATACAGTAATTAAAGGAAATAATTTATTTCTATGCCCGGCAACTTAAATTTTTTTTCATAGACCACTTTTCTGATTTGCTAGTTTGGGCTTTACATATACTGAATCGAACATCTTTTAGTTTTACTTTTCTTAGATATTACTCCTGGAGACATTTTAAAGAAGATTCATGGAAATCAACCTGTGCTGATTGAATTCTCCTATTTAAAGAATCAGACATTTTTAATAGTTGATCATGTGTGGCTGCTTTGTGATTGTCTTGGATGCCATGTATGTATAGCACTTGCAAAACAATCTCAGCTCTTGTTGAAGTAGGAAACAACTCTTCCACAGTTGCCCTCATATCAGATTCTTTTCCTTAGCACAAAAGAGTAATAAGTGTGTCTGTGGGTGTTGCAGAAGCTATTAAGAAATGTTAGATTATATTTTTTATTTTGATTCTTTAGCTGCTAACTAAATTCAAGTTCTGTTATTATTTTAGTGAGAAATGATGAAACATATCAACAAAAGTTAAAGGAACAAGGTGAATCAATCTAATGGGAGAATCTAAATCTTTTCAGGGATCTATCTAAGTCCATAAAAAAAGCACGCTGATAGGTAACAGCAGGGGATTAAAGACTGAAGCAGTTTACTGCAGGCTATGAATGACCTGATCCCTTAATCCATCTGTCTTTTTATATGAGAATGCTATGCTAATTAGCTGTGTAAATTGTTTCCTGATGACATTAATTTTGTGCCTTTTTGTTATTCTAGGCTTTGACTTTCACTGTGATAAAAATATACTAAGGGACATTTCCAATTGAGACAGTTCTGATCCTGATAAATTCCAACACAGAAGCAATGTTGTGGGGAAATATGCATAAATAGCAAACTTAATCAATCCTGGGGATAGACATAGAGGACTTTGGCTTCCTATATAATCATTCCCTTTAGCTTCTAAAGCATTACATTAACACACTTGAAATGTTGAAACATAATTCAAGGAGAACTTTTAGCAAATGCAATTTTCATTGCTCCATTTTCCTTGGAGAAAATCAAGACTTGAATATTAACATGGAGAAAGTAATGGAACAGAGAGTCGTGATGTGAAATCTTATTAGTAAACAAGAGCTGCATCTGAAAAAATATTGTCATTAAAAGCTATGTAGTAGTTAATTGAGTTTGATATGAAATTTAGTGCTGGAAAGTTAATGACTAATGCAGCTATTTCACAGAGCTTGGTTACTGCAGACTCCATAATGATCTCCTTTTGCTTCAGAGCAACAATGAAATTAACCTCTCTTTTGTCCTGCAGGTGTTGTGTTCTGATAATGCATATCCCTTACAAGTTTGGGTAAATTATTTGCTTTGCATATAAATTAACCCTAAAGCTGAATCAATATTAGAATAATGAAAATGTAGAGAATATTTTTATTCCAAGAATAAAAACAAGATAGCAAAGTATATCAAAATCCTAGGTATAGATCCAATTTCAGAAGAATGAATTTAAAAAATATTTACAATGCTCAACAGAGGAAGAGAGAGAAGAGAGTGAGGGGAAGGAAGAACGGTTTTGGAAAATAAAATAGTTCACTATTTTTTACATTACTCAGGATGAAATAAATGAGAATCAATACATGTTGTTTTTCAGTATAAAGACAGTAGTAAGATGGCACTTGTTTAACAATTTTTATCTCTGAGTTTCACGTTATTGGGTACATATTATCCTTTAGTTAAACTTTAATTTCAAAATGTTAAGCATCACAGCTATAAGGTAGAGACCCACTTTTCACTTACATGCAGTGGATTCGTGGTTATATTTCACTGCCAATAAGACATTTCCTTTTATTCTTTTGTACTTCCAGAGACTTTTTCCCCCACATATTTTCCTCTGTTTCCTTCTTTACTATTTCTTGCTTCAAAAATGTGTGTGTGTGTAAATTATTTATAAATGTGACTTTTTTCTTCTTTGAAATGATGCCTAAATTCAAATTGCTTTTTCTGACTCAAAATTCAGAGGTGAATTCAGCACTGATCTGCTAAATGTTTGATACTGTGTCATACTACATGAGATACAGAAATTCCTGTAAATTGGAGGAGAAAAGCTAGCACTTTCTCTGACTTTCTATGTTGAAAGAATACGTTTACTCATGGATATTGATCAAAAGATTTATGGGTACTATTTTGATGGTAAAAAGGGAATAAATGATAGTAAGAGCATTTAGTCAAGTGATAACTTTAGTTCTTCATGTTTACTTTTGTTTATTTAAACTGCTGTAGAAATAATCCTGCTTTGTTTACTCCAAAACATTCTTTAACCTCCTCCCTTACAGTTAAGCATTGGGTATAGCTTTGATATTCTTGGTTGTTACCCATTGGGTCCAATGTTCACTCTTTGTTTCTAAATTCCAAAAGCAAAGTGGAAACTAAAGTACAATAATAATCATTAATAATTTATAGAATGCCCATTTCCAAAATAAAATCAGAGACACTATAGACAATAATAAGCACACATTAAACCAACTGGGCACTGTGCCCAGAAAACCTGCCAAGTATCCACAATAGCAAGAAAATAGCTTGTGAGGAGCAAAAAGTAAGAGAAAACAACGCAGGAAAGACTTGCAACAGATTTCCAAGCTTCCACAGGAAACAAAAATATTTTGAAGTCCTTTTTGTTGGGTCTACTAACTGTCTTTCAGTGTATGATAAGATATGAACCCTATTAAAAGAAGTGGAGTATATTCTAAAATTTTCAAATCTGCTAGGTCTAGGTGTAGTAGATTATTATATGTTTTGCAAGCTGCCAAGTGAGAAGATCCAGGGCCATCCAATAGCTACAGGTCTGTGATACTTTTCATTGTTGGCTATGATGTAAACCAGTCCTTTTCTCCTATGATTTATTGAAGCTATTGCACTCTACTTGGGATGGCATGTGATTATGACAAACAGGAACAAAGAGTCTCATGTAGGTGTTTTCTCACCTCATAAAATGATACTTATACTTTCTTAGGTCAAGTCTCTCCTGACAAGTTAAAGCAGGAAAATGCTCCCATGAGCTGAAGAAATCTCTGAAAGTTAACTTAAGGAAATGTTGCCTCTGACCTCCTTTAGGTGGGCTTTCACAGGTTAAAGATCTGAAGAGTAATAGCAAACACAAAATGCAAAAAGTTTTTTCTTTTTCTTTTTTCCTAAGGGAAAGGTACTTCAAAATTCTATTCTGTGTAAGCTTGAGAGTTGAACACTAATGTGCTTAAATATGCACTTATTATGAAATACTATTTGAGTAGGTGCAACCCAGCTGCTATTGGCAAGAGAGCAACTTGGGATGTACATTTACTGTTGCTATTACATCCAAACCAGGAGAACAGCACATGGGAAAAGTGTATAACTAGGACTAAAAAGTTAACACAACAATTACATTTAATTTCACTCAGTGCAAATAATATTTAGTAGAGTTTTTAGGAACTTGCAATAAAATAATATTCTAAATCTGAACTTACAACCAAGATTACTAACAGTAAAGATTTTGGGATAAACCAGGTAAATTACTTTTCTTGGAATATTAATTGTTTTTTGTGGATATTATTCAGTGAACTGATAAATCTTTGTTAAATTGAAATCTAGATTTCAGGGATAATATACTCAATAGAATGAACTATTTACATCGAGAAAATGCATTTTACTCCATGAAACATTGTTATTTATCAAGAATGATGGTCATTAATTATTTTCATGCTATGCAAAAGAGAATGGGGGGTGTATCAGTCTCAATCCTGTTGAGTAGGCCGATTGTCTTGCTAGTCACACTGTGCACTGAAATCAGGGCAGGCAAAGCACAAGCTAAGAGGCTGGAAGAAGACGCGAGGAGCTGTAGGAACTAGGCATGTTTATTCTCTCCTAGCTAGCATGGCAGCCATAACATAGCCTCTCTCCTGGCTGACACAGCAGCTATAGCAGCAGCCATAAGATAACCATAACATAGTCAAAACATGGCCATAACCTAACCTCATATAACATAACCATGATGTTGCTCCAGTGTAGCCCCAATGTAGCAGCAACCAGGGCTTTCACGGTGAAGCTCATACACGTGTATTGCACACACTCATAACCAAGCGAGCACCTTGTGACATGCATGCACAATGCTCTAGGTGATCTCATCCACTATATAACCATGCAAAGTCATTGTTTCAGTACATGGGATGAGAGGATGTGAGGGTGGGGTGGGAGAACCTGACTGGCACCATCTTGACTAATTTTCTCTCTTCCTACAGGATGCTTGCTAGGTGGCTCAGTGGTAAAAAATCTGTTTGCCAACATAGAAAATGTAGGTTCTATCCCTGGGTAAGGAAGATCTACTGGAGAAAGAAATGGCAGCTTGATACTTGCCTGGGGAATCTCATGGACAGAGGAGTCTGGTAGTCTGCAGTTCATGGGGTTGTAAAAGAGTTAGCAACTTCTTGTTAGGGCATGAAATTTTACACTGGCAAAAGTATTTAGATATTAAATTCTAGAAGTCTTTGAATATAAAGTTTTTAATTAGTTACACCGTAATTAAGTGTTTTCTCTAACATGTGGATGTCTTAGAAGTAGAGAAGCAAAAGGGCTGAAGGTAAACGTCTCACTAATAGGATGCTATGCCCACTGTGTAAAATTTACTACTCTTAGTTGATTCTGCTAATTGAGCTGATTATACTAATTGAGCTGTTTAGTTAATGCTGAATGAGTGTAGAAAACAATAGAACTATTGTTTCTAAAGAAAACTATGGGAAGAGGTGCAAACTTATGCAGAGGCTGCTAAAAGAGGAACTTTTTTTTTTTTTTTTAATTAAAATGCTTAGCTTGACCAGTCAGATTTAGTAGTATTTCATGGAGAAACCTAAATATCCAAGTTATATAAATGGATTCAGTCATGACTGAGTCAAAGGAATTTATTTTTTTTAACTGTTTTACCAAGTGGCTAATAAGATTTACTTGATGCCTTTTTCTAATAGCTCTATTGGCCCACTATTTAGTGCTGGACATATACAACACAAAGAGTTAAGTTCTGAGGATGACTGTTGCAAATTATGGGCAATAAATGACTTTATATGACATTATTTTGAAAAGAAACAGTGATTTCCATGTAAAATATTTTATAATTGAATGTTCTTTCAAGCTTATATATACTGCATATTTGTTGATCTGTTTCTACCCAGTGTCAAATTTTCTCATCCATTCATTCAGCAAACACTGATTGAATACTAGCTGTGTCCCAGGAATTAATGACAAATAAGATTCTTAACCTCAACAAGCATATGGCCAGAGACTAAAGAACACAAACCAACAAAATTATAGTAGAGTGCTGTTAAGAATAGGGAGCTATTAAAAAAAACACTGGAAGAACATCTAACTGTATCTTTGGAGAGTTAAAAGCTTTTTTTTGAAAATAACCTCTAATGAGAGTTTTAAAGGACAAATAGGAATTAACCAGAACAAGGAAAAAGAGCATTTCAGGTGTCAAAAGGTCTTTTTCATGGGCCAAGAAGCAGATTATTAAAATGTTCATTAATGTATGTGGTTGATTTTGTTCAACATTTTGAAGCTAATATCATGTAGTCTACATCATAGTTCAGATCAGAAACTCTGGTACATGTAACCCTGGTTCTGTGAGATTTTATTTGAATAAAAATAGACGTTTTCAGTGTCTACATGCATTTAGGGGAAAAAAAAGTTTCCTAAAAATTTTCTATTTTTTTCTGTATGATTTTCTTTAATAAATTAAAGTGCAATGTGAATTTCCAGAAAGTCTTAGTAGTAACCAGTACTTTCCAGAATTATGTGACCAAGAAAATGTATACTTATAGAATGGCTCTTAGAAGTTGTTTCATGAGGATCATGCTTTGAAAAATGCTATTATGTACAGATATGAAATTTTTGAAATCTAAGATCTTTATAGTAGAGACAACTGAAAGCATGGAGGGAAATTATAAAGTCTGAAAGCAAACTCTAAGGTTTTGAATGCCTCTCCTTCTCCCCCAAATTATGTCCACCTGGAACCTCAAAATGTGACTTTATTTGGAATAAGGATCTTTGAATATAATTAAGGTAAGGGTCTAAGCTAAAATCATCCTGGATTATGATGAGCACTAAATCCAGTGATGATCATTCTTGTAATAGGATAGAGAGACAGGAAGAGAAGGCCATGTCAAGACAGAGGCAGAGATTGAAGTAGCATGTCTAAAAACCAAGGAACACCAAGAACGCCTCATAGTGTGGAATGGATTTTTCTCTCAGAGTCTCCAGTAGGAATCAACACTACAAACACTTGCACTTCAGACCTCTGACTTTCAGAAGTGCAAGAGAATGAATTTCCATTATTTTAAGCTTCCTAGTTTGTTGTGATTTGTTATGACAACAATAGGAAACAAATGCAAGGATATATTGCTTTTCCACACAGGTTATAGTTTAACAAATTGTAACCTTAACATATATTATGACCAAATGATCAATGACTCATAATGCCATTTTAATTCCTGTCCTTGCAGTGTCCTCCCAACCTGAACACAGATTAACCTCAGGACTTTCTTGAACCAAAAGCAGAAATGACATTGTACAAGTTTTTCTCCTAGGCCTAAAGAGGGTTTGTTGTTTTCACTTATCCCATCTTAGCCTTGAGCCACTGTGCAAAGATGTCCAGGTTAGGTTTCTTGAGGCTGAATGCCCCCATGGTGGAAAGGCCCAGGAGAATGTAGGACCAGGAAGACAGAAAGGCAGGTCATCTCCTAGTCTCTCCTGTCCAACACATAAATGGAGCCGTCCTGGAATCTCTAGTTCCAGAAAAGCGGCCCCCTGAATACAAACACATGCGAGGACCTAGCCAACACCATCTGGAAAGGCAAACCACACAGCTGAGTCCAGCCCAGACTGCAGATCCACGAACAGATAAATGCTTGTTGCTAAATTAAGTTGTTATGTTTGGAAGTGATTTGTTATACAGCCACATAAAACTGTAATCAGCTAGTATTATCTTCAAGTATTTATTTTTAAAACAAGGATAGACAAAACAGATTATGGGTAGAATGCCAGTCAGTATGCTATAGCAAAGGCAGGACTGACTTCTATCAATTAAGAATTTTGATCCACTCTCCTGTATCTTTTTCAATCCTATCATCATTAACTTAAATCTCTGGAGGAAAAAAATGCATCCCACCCTAAGGTAAACAAAGACTACTTTTCATGAATACCCAGAGATTTATTAAAATTCTGCATAAGTATAGCCAGAATACAAAGAACTTTAGACAAAATTAGCACCAGAATTTTAGCATGTTTAACACTCAGCTTTTATGAGAAACAGAAATGACAACCTAATCTCTAGGATTTTTTTTAAAAGGTTGCATCATAATTACAGCATGGACATTTCTTATAATTTCTATCTTCCGATCACTGCAGACAGCTGATATTCAAAGTGACCATGCATGATCTTGAAATGGAGATTAACAATTAAATTCTGGTCAGCTGTAGTTTTAAACATTTTGATGTATTTTGAGATTTCTTAAAAATACATATATTTCCAATCCACATAAGATGCATAATTAATCATCAGGTGATCAGACATTGAATTAACATATATCCTGTTTTTCCAGCAATTACTAGATAAAATTAGCTTAAAGATAGAAGTGACAACTGACTATTGCTACAAATGAATTATTATGTTATGTAAATCACCCACAAACACACACATTTATTTACACATGTCTGTGGAATGTGACAGAAGTCCACAAATATAAAATTGTATTAGAATTCTTATAGCAAATAAATTAACAAAAGAACAGAGCCAACTTGCTAATTCAGTCTTGGTCTCACAAAGGATGTATTCTCTTTTTCTGACCTAGTCCTTTTATAAAATGAAGGTGAGCATACAATGGCCACAGGTCATTTTCCATGGACACATAAATTGTATATTAAATGGGGAAATGAGAAAATAATCCTGATTTTAATCTTTATACTAGAAAGCTTAAAAGACTGGTATAAAAGTCATGTTTTGAACCCATTTATTTACAGTATTGCTACTTCTTCCCCAACAGCTTTCTTTCCCCTGTGCATATATGGCTTTATTTCTCTTTTCTTCTTCCCAGTTTTTCTTCTTCCTTCCCTTTTTTCCTTTTCGTCTTCCTCCTTTGTTTTTATTATGAAATATAACATGCATTCAGAAAAGACCATACATATATTATTACTGATCTCAAGGGACCTAGATTTAACTTAGTGCTATTTCTACTTCCTCCTTTTCTTCTCTTTCTTGGCTTCTATTTTGCCTTTTTTTTCTTCTTAATAGATGCTACAACTATGAATTTTGCTCTGATTGTGTAGATGATTTTTAAAGCTAAAAATCAATTTTAATGGTAATTTTTCATAAGAAAGAAATGGCAAAATATTTTGCAGATATAAATTACTATATGTAAGTTAAAAATAACTATTTTTACTGAGATAATATTGCTACTGGTGTTCTTTCATCCCCGGCAACATTTTTATCTGAAATAGTCTTTGCTGTTTCTAAGTTCAACGTCCTGCAGCAAACGTTGCCAGTAATACAAAATACTTTCAATTAGTAGTTCTCTACTTTGGTCGCTAAGCAACTGACCTATGGTGAGGAATACATAATGATCTGTATAGACACCTTAAAATGGTGCAAAGTATAGGCTTCATAACTTTCATTTACACTCCTGTGTTGATGTTACACTAAGTAGTTAAATACATGGCAATATTTTATATCGGTTTGCTAAAATAAACTTAAAGGCTAACTTAAGCTCTGGACAAAGGTAGGACTAAACATGACACAGAATATCATATTTTTCTTTCATATATGTTATCATATTATTTATACGGAGGACAAGTAACCAGGTTAATATACGATTAAATGTATATATGCTAATCATCAATGAAGGCAGAATTCAGCACGTAACAGAAATAGTAAGAGAGCTGAGAAGAAAGTTAGACAAAAATGGAGACACTAAATGGCAAATACAATGAAAATCATTATGTCTGATATATATGTAAGTATCTTCCTGTGTGTTAGAAAAGAAAAACAGAAATAGCCAGATCTAGTGGAAAAAAATAGACACTTGAACCCTGGATACTTTTATTTTATCCTTCTAACATATTTTTATTGCTTTTTTTCTTCCATTGCCTACTGCATGCACTGACCCTCACTAAATCAAGTCAATAGAGAAGAGAGATTACATCTCCCTGTTATCAGTAGAGCAGTTTAGACAGAATTTTTTTTTTGCCCTGTTTCTTATATGTATTCTGTTCAGTTTTTACATTGCATTTTATAAGCTGCTTTAGAACAATGGAATAACTTTCCTTCATTTGATATAGAGCTTTCGATATAATTTGAACAAATAAAAAATAAATTATTGAAATTTATGTTCTTATAAATGCAGTATCAGTGGAACCAGGAAAAAAATAGAATGGGAAAGATTAGAGATCTCTTCAAGAAAATTAGAGCTATCAAGGAAACATTTCATGCAAAGATGGGCACAAGAAAGGGTATGTCCCTAACAGAAGCAGAAGATATTAAGAAGAAGTGACAAGAATACACAGAACTAAACAAAAAAGGTCTTAATGACCAGGATAACCATGATGGTATGGTTTCTTATCTAGAGCCAGATATCCTGGAATGTGAAGTCAAGTGGGTCTTAGGAAGCATTACTATGAGCAAAGCTAGTGGAGGTGATGGAATTCCAGTTGAGCTATGTCAAACCCTAGAAAATGATGCTGTTAAAGTGCTGCAAGCAATACGTTAGCAAATTTGGAAAACTCATCAGTGACCACAGGACTGGAAAATGTCAGTTTTCATTCCAATCCCAAAGAAGGGCAATGCCAAAGAATGTTCAAACTACTGCACAATTGTGCTTATTTCACATGCTAGTATGGTAATGCTAAAAATCCTTCAAAATAGGCTCCACAGGTCAAGAAGCAACAATTAGAATGTGGAAGCAACAATTAGGATGTGGAACAACGAACTGATTAAAAATTGGGGAAGAAGTACGTCAAGGCTATATATTGTCACCCTGCTTATTTAACTTATATACAAATTAATCATATGAAATGCCAGGCAGGATGAAGCTCAAGCTGGAATCAAGATTGCCAGGAGAAATATCAACAACCTCACATATGCAGATGATAGCACTCTAATAGCAGAAAGTGAAGAGGAACAAAAAAGCCTCCTGAAAGTGAAGTCACTCCAGTGGTGTCCAACTCTTTGTGACCCCGTGGACTGTAGCCCACCAGGGTCCTCCATCCATGGATTTCTCCAGGCAACAATACTGGAATGGGTTGCCATTTCCTTCTCCAGGGGATCTTCCTGACCCAGGGATCGAATTCAGGTTTCCCGCATTGGAGACAGATGCTTTAACCTCTGAGCCACTCCTGATGAAGGTGAAAGAGAACAGTGAAAAAGCCGGCTTAAAACTCAACATTCAAAAAACTAAGTTCATGACATCTGGTCCTATCACTTTTTGGCAGATAGACGGGGAAAAAAATGGAAACAATGAAAGATTTTATTTTCTTGGGCTCCAAAATCACTGTGGATGGTGACTGCAACTGTGAAATTAAAAGATGCTTGCTCCTTGGAAGAAAAGCTATGACCAACTTAGACAGCATATTAAAAAGCAGAGACATCACTTTGCCAAAAAGGTTCACACAATCAAAGCTATATTTTTCTAATACTCATGTACAGATGTGAGAGTTGGACATTAAAGAAAGCTGAGACCGAAGAATTGATGCTTTTGAATGGTGGTGCTAGATAAGACTCTCGAGAGTCCCTTGGACAGCAAGGAGACCAAACCAGTCAATCCTAAAGGAAATCAATACTGAATATTCACTAGAAGGACTCAGCCTGAAGCTGAAGTTCCAATATTTTGGTTTTGGTTAGTGGTAACAATGACCAAGATTTCCTAATACCTGCCCTCCCTTTGTGAAGGCCACATAGGGAGCAAAAAGAAGCAGCCTCTTCTATTCTCCTATCGACTTTGAGTTGGGACCCCAGACTTCTACTCCAAACTTGAAGTAAAAAGGCAGCCTTCACTATCACCCTGTGTCATGTCAGGCAAGGTTTACTGGCTAAAATTTAAATAATAGTCTTATAATTTTCAAAGTACCTAGATAAATTGGAAATTGGTCAGCAGAGCAAGAAACAGACAAATCATATCTTCAGTGACAAGTTAGCACATGTCAACATAAAGATGACACAAATACTAGACTTATTCAACAAGAATTTCAAAGGTACCTTTATAAAAATATTTTAATAAGCAGTTATGAATATGCTCAAAACAAACGAAACAAATAGAAAGCTTTACCAATAAAGAGTAGATACAAAGGACAAAGTAGAATTTTGGAACTGACAATTACTATAGCTAAAAATTTTTCTAAAAAGCCCTCTGAAAAAATGATCAATACAAATTACCCAATCTGGAGAACACAGAGAAAAGAGACTGAAAACAAAGAAATGAACAAAGACCTCAGAACTTTAAGGACCTGTGGGACTGAAACAAAAAAAAATCTAATACTTATTACTTATGTCAACAGAATTTCACAAATAAAGGAGACAAATGGCAGGGCTAAATGTGTATTTTAAAAAATTAATGGCTAAAACATTTCCAACTTTGGCAAAAAAAAAAAAAAAAAAAA
>SJYS01005082.1:316250-335676 GCA_006410695.1 Philantomba maxwellii | reverse complement strand
TTGTTGGCAAAGTAATGTCTCTGCTTTTCAATATGCTATCTAGGTTGGTCATAACTTTTCTTCCAAGGAGTAAGCATCTTTTAATTTCATGGCTACACATAAATTATTATAGTTGGAAGTTACAGAGGAAATACTTTTAGTGAAAGAAGGTAGGAACATGACATGAGAGCCATATGAAGTGAAGACTTTTATGACAGACACACATGTATGTACAGTTAGTACAGAATAAACTGCAGATGATTAGCAGCTTAAAGTTGCCAGCCAAAGATCTGTTGCTGGAGATGAAAGAAGGGATTGGATTTAAAACTCTAGTGGAAAGATTGGTCTGGATAATAGACCTCTTGGAAAACTTGATGGATAAGAACCAAATGTAGGAAAATGCGAGATTGGGATAAGTCATTCATTAAATTCAAGAATTCATTCCTTCAAGAATTGTGTTAGTCATGCATTTTTTAAAGTACCTTTTTATCATGGTAACATGAATATTTCAGAATTCATCTAAATATTTTTTTTGCCCTATTATAACATTTCTATTCTTATTTCTATCTGCCGTTCCCTCCCACTCCAATTATCCTACTCCTGTCTCTTATACACATCTAGATGTGTATAAGAGACAGGTACAGGAGACAGGGATCAAGACCATCCCCNATCACCCATGCTAAAAACTAATAGGATGCAAGATGTGTATAAGAGACAGATTATGTTCTTTCACAGATTTAAGTGGAAGTACATTTGGCAAGTAGATCAGAAGTAGGATTGCTATTTTATAAGTGTAGGTTTAATTTCTCTAATTACTTACTTAAGGACTTCCGCATTGCTCTCCAGAATAGCTGTACCAATTCAAACTCCTATCAGCAGTATATGTGTGTTATTGTTTCCTGAAATTTTCTTCAATATTTGCTATTATCTAAACATCTTCTGTCTTACTAATGTGCTCCTCAAATTTACCCCTTTTGCTATTTATCAATATCATATATTTCATCCTTCATTTCAACAGATATGGTTTTTACACTTAATATGTATTTTAAGACTTTTATTTCTTTTTCGTGTTTCAAACATCCCCTCACACCTTTGAAGGCAGTTGATACACATATTTTAAATTATTGCTATTTTAGTACAATTATCTGGCTGTCTTTGTTGCATGTGGACTTTCTATGTGGTTGAGTTTCTCTGAGGTTTCATTTTGCTCTTGGTGGGCTTTATTATGCTCAGGTGGAAAAAGAAACTGGTCAGCAGGTACTAAAAGCAGGCTCAATATTAAGCCCTTCATAGTCAGTTTGGAATGAGAGACACTTTAGGAGAATAGTGGTATTCTGTCATTCTTTGTTTGCCTTCTTCCCCCATAACCATTCCATTGTGAATTTTGATATATGCATGCGTCCTATTAGTTTTTAGCATGGGTGATCTCCCTTAGTTTTAATCACCAACCTAACTCCTGATGTGTGTAATTGTATATTTAGAAGAAAGTGTACATGGTCTTCCTTCCCTTGTCATCATTTCCTCATCTTCCTAGCTGAGCTGAGTTTCGCTCTATTGGTAATATCCTGCCCAGCAGACTTCAAAATGACTTTCAAGGAAGTGGCGATGGTCTCTTTTTCAATTCCTCTGTGACTAGAATGGAAGCTCTGGGCAGGAGTTTGCTGATTTTGCTCTTGTATTGTCACCACTTGGAAGAATAGAAGATACTCTGAATTTTGAATGAACAAGAAAAAAATGAATACAAGGAAAATAAATTGATATGAATAAGATCTCTGCCTCAGCCTATTTTGTTATCTTTTGAGCCTACTTTTCTGCCTCTGTTTTTTCTTCTCCACTCACTAATCTCACTCTATTTCATACTTGGAGGGTATTTCATGCCTTTTGGTATTAGATGTACCAGGCTTCCTCTTCTTTCTGTGACATTTATGGGGTTGTAATCACGGAAGAGAGAACGTATCATGTTAGCATTCTATCTCATCAGAAAAAGCTGACTTCAGTCTAAAGCTTCTATGATATCCAAATCTCTCATTTATTTTCTTTTCAAGTTACTCCCACTTATGCAAATTTCTTTGAATACTGTTAAAATTCCAAGAATCTAGTCAATTATTGATGAGGCTGATGAGGCCATGATTTATGTATTNTTAGCATTCTATCTCATCAGAAAAAGCTGACTTCAGTCTAAAGCTTCTATGATATCCAAATCTCTCATTTATTTTCTTTTCAAGTTACTCCCACTTATGCAAATTTCTTTGAATACTGTTAAAATTCCAAGAATCTAGTCAATTATTGATGAGGCTGATGAGGCCATGATTTATGTATTAGCTGTTCAGTCATGTCTGACTCTTTGCAACCCCACAGACTGCAGCCTGCCAGGCTCCTCTGTCCATGGAGATTCTCCAGACAAGTGAAGTGGGTAGCTACTGGAGTGGGTAGCCTTTCCCTTCTCCAGGGGATCTTCTAGACCCAGAGATTAAACCCATGTCTCCTGCATTGTGGACAGATTCTTTACAGTCTGAGCCACCAGGGAAGCCCGTGTAACCTATAGCATAAATCTAAGATGAAAATACTCCTTAGTGCATTTTTCTGATATATCACACAACCAGTGACAAAGCCTCAGCAATTGGTAATTCCTAGATGCTCATTTCTGATCCCCCAAGATGAAGCTTGCCAACTACTTTGCTATATGAATACAAATATAAGTTATAGACAGTGAAATGAAACAAGTATCCATAGAAACAGAGGACACTTGGACAAAAAATAAAAGTAGGATATGAAAATATGCAGACACTGATCTGGCCCTTAATCATTATATAACTCTGGGGAGCATGTTTCTTCTGAGGCTGTTTTGGCAGAGGCAAATGGGGACAAAAATGGCTTGTCTGCCTGGCTCATAGAACCTCTGTGAGAATAAAAACAATGGGTGATGGGGTGGGAGGCGGGAGGGGGGTTCAGGATTGGGAACTCATGTACACCCGTGGCTGATTCATGTCAATGTATGGCAAAACCAATACAGTATTGTAAAGCAAAATAAAGTAAAAATAAAAATAAAAAGTTAAGATCAAAAAAAATAAATAAATAAAATAAAATATCAGACTTTACTTTTCTGGATNTGGGAACTCATGTACACCCGTGGCTGATTCATGTCAATGTATGGCAAAACCAATACAGTATTGTAAAACCAAATAATGTAAAATTAAAATTAAAAAAAAAAACAATGGGTGTTTATTAAAGTACTTTATAAATATGCTGCTGCTGCTAAGTCACTTCAGTCGTGTCTGACTCTGTGCGACCCCATAGACGGCAGGCTCTGCCGTCCCTGGGATTTTCCAGGCAAAAGTACTGGAGTGGGGTGCCATTGCCTTCTCTGTTGTAAATATTATAGAGCACCGTAATTATAAAAGTAAGAGAAATGTTGGCTTCTGTCAGTATCCACTTTTCTGTTACAAATGCTTGTTTTTGTTTTCAAATTTTAATACTGTTTTTCTACTATGCAGTGTTTCAACACTGACATTCTTAAATGCATGCCTTCTGCAAAAACAAAAAGGTTGTTATGGCCATAAGACCAATAACTTAACATGTTCAGTTTCTTAATTAAAAAATTATTTTGTGATTCCTTTGAAGAGAAAGTAATTACACTCTAATTTAGATTTTGTATAAATTATAATAATTGTTTGGATTCAACAAGATAGTTCATGAAGGCTATTTGTGGCTGTTGCACTGTTAAGACTACTTTCTATTTATGCAAACCTATTAATTGTTCCCAGTTAAAAGTGAACCATTATCCATGCAAGTAAAAGATTTGATCTAAAAAAAAATTGGTTTTCAAATTCATGCAATACCATCACTATCTTCTTTATGGTTTGGATATCTTATTCTAAATTATCCACAAAAGAGACATTAAATAAATATCTACAAAAGAAACAATATACTGGGACTTTTATTTTTCATAGTGTCTCAGTTTCAGGCAAAAATTTAAAGAAAAGGAAAAGGAAATGTTACTTAAGTCACATAGACATCTGAAGTCTCTGATTTATGTGAAATCTTCCATTTGGTAGAGGATATAGAGGAAAGAAAGGAATATTGAATTTCTGACAACATACATGCTTAGTGCTTTGCTACCAAAGCAGCAAGCATATATTTATTTATTTTTTCTGTGCTTTCTGAATTGAAACCAGTACATTGTAAGTTTATCATACAAATGCTTGCCAAAAACAAACAAACAAAAAAAAAAACTTGCCATTTATTTTCTATTAGTTCTTTTTCTCCTGAGATGACTGCCCTACACAGAACCGTTTTATTCTCTTCATGTCTTTGATGATGGAACATCTTGACATCACTCCAATTCCAATTCCAACATGTTGGAAGAATTGAAACACATTAACTTTAAAATTCTGAAGCACATTAATGATACCATAGAAATCAATCTCCTTATGAAAAATCTATTAGTTTTACCTTTGTTAACATGCTTCAGTGCAACTCAATGATCAACATTTCTCTCTGTGCTGACTGCAGCTGTAGCAACTGCAGCTGCCAAGAAAAAGAGCAAAATATTTTCCAAGCCAAAGCCAACAACAAGGCTGCCACAAATATTCATTCATCTTTTATATCTAGGTTTGCTGTACTTTTCTTTCTTACTCTAACTGTATAATGAAATACTATTTTCACTGTCATCATCCTTAGATTAAAGCTTAGAGAAAAAAGGAAAACCTATCCTGGCATTGATTTGCAGGCCCTTTGACTCTGGAAGATTAGCAGCAAGAGGAACTTTTTCTTTTTTTGTTTTTTTGCTTCTTTTCATTGGAAGTGGGCTGCTGTGCATCTCCAGGGAAGGCAGCACAGGTCTCTGTTTGCATTCTGGGCTATTAGCAACAGGAAGCTTTAACAGCAAGGATCTGTAGTACTTAAGCAGACCATCATGGGGCAAATCAGTTGGCCTTATCAGAAAGCTTTAACCAGCTTATTGTCCACCCCAATTTCATCAAGCTCATAGATGGAATAAGAAATAGGAAAAACAAGCCAAAATGGGAATTGCTAGAGCTGGTGACACTTCTGACAGCAACAGACATATCAATGCACTGATAACAATGCAGTGCTAGTGACAAAAAACTGCTTTTAACTAAGAATCTGAACATGTGAGTGTGTATGGTACTGCCATAAAAGAGGACTTTCTTTTATTTACAGTCTGTTGATTTCAGCTTGCTCTAGACCACTGGTGTAAATAAGCTAGCAGTAGTCAGGATTTACTTTCTCCCCTTCTATTCAGGATTGAAATTTGCTTACTGCAGTTTGGGATGTAGAGGCCACGGCATGTGAACTCGTGGTGAGAAGCCACAGAAGAAGAGGAATTGATGAGTGAGAGGGCATGCTGAACTCACTGGCCTGCCTGACCTCTGCTGCAAATATTACTCACAGAATCAGTAGCATTCAAAATGCTGACAGAAAGATTGTAAGAGGTCAGCAAAGGGTGAACTTGCATGAGCATCTTGGGACCAAACCTTTGAGAATTACGATAAACTATTAGCTATACAGCGGCTACAATTGAAATGCAACTGTTCATCTAATTCCTTTTTTGCTTTTTGACATGTGCCCAATTCAATAGCGAATAATTTCTGCTCTACTGTAGGAAAAATACAGAAGGCACAGAAGATGTCAAGCCCTGAGATGCTTTAATAAGCAGTTGATGATGAATACAAATTATTTGAAAAAAGAGCATCTTAGAGTATTCCAGCCTTGCTCCTCTGTCCCCTTGGGTTGCTTATCACTTACTGAGAATCACAGGGCCTCCTACCACTGTAATCTCTAGTTCCTGTCCTCGGAGGATATGAGGATTTTCTAGTCAGTCGTATTTCAGAGATTTTTTTTATACATAGGGTAATGGCAAGCCAGAGAAATGCTGATTTTTCAATTTCTTAAATATTTACTGTGCAGCTACTATATGCCAGGATTTGTGCTAGTGAAAAACTAAGTAAAAGTATTAGTCTCTCAGTCGTGTCTGACTCTTTGTGACCCATGGACTGTAGCCTGCCAGACTCCTCTGTCCCTGCAATTCTCCAGGCAAAAGTACTGGAGTGGGTTGCCATGTCCTCCTCTAAGGGATCTTCCCCACCCAGGAATCAAACCTGGATCTCCTGCATAGCAGGCAGATTCTTTACCATCTGAGCCACCAGGAAAGCCCGGATTTGTCCTAAGAACTAGGTAAACATAGACTTTTCCTAGTTTTTTAAGCTCAGTCCNCCTCCTCTAAGGGATCTTCCCCACCCAGGAATCAAACCTGGATCTCCTGCATAGCAGGCAGATTCTTTACCATCTGAGCCACCAGGAAAGCCCGGATTTGTCCTAAGAACTAGGTAAACATAGACTTTTCCTAGTTTTTTAAGCTCAGTCCAGGAGGGGGAATGCAGGTTCAGATATAATATAATGTGCTGATTGTGTTTTATTTTAAAAAACATTTTTTTCGGTTTTCTGTATTTCCACCAAAAGAAGGGAATGTGTATCTGTGGGATCTTTTCTCATATATTCATTTCATTTAGGATAGCCTCACTTCTGGTTTCCTAAGTAAAATTTATCTAGACCATTTTTAAAGAGGAAAATTCCAGACTTTGTGGGAAATGAAGCTTATAAAATACAGAGTACTTCTTTAGGGAAAAGAATACGAGGCCCCACCATTGAGAAAATCTGCTTATGAGTAATTGTCTAAAATTCCAAATCAAATGTACTTACTGTTGTGTATTCTGACTTGTTTCCTGAGTGGAAGATACCTCATACCAATTCCAAAGAAGGTTAATCTCTTTCTCTGGGTTATTTTTAGTTTTCAACAAAATAAATGTATATACATGACAACCACTAAATGCTTTCTTTAGAGAGTGTAGTTAGAGTTCAGGATAACAGACAAGTTACAAAGCAGTTTTCTCCTTGCATAATAATAGTTTATGTGTAAAAATACAATTCGGTGAGTCAGTTTAGTGACTCCATGGACTGCAGCACACAGGCTTCCCTGTCCATCACCAACACCTGGAGTTTACTTAAACTTACATCCATCTAGTTGGTGATGCCACCCAACCATCCTGTCCTCTGTCATCCTCTTCTCCTCCAGCCTTCAATCTTTCCCAGCATCACGGTCTTTTTCAANGGCTTCCCTGTCCATCACCAACACCTGGAGTTTACTTAAACTTACATCCATCTAGTTGGTGATGCCACCCAACCATCCTGTCCTCTGTCATCCTCTTCTCCTCCAGCCTTCAATCTTTCCCAGCATCACGGTCTTTTTCAATGAGTCAGTTCTTCGCATCAGGTGGCCAAAGTATTGGAGCTTTAGCTTCAACATCAATCCTTCCAATAAATATTCAGGACTGATTTCCTTTAGGATTGACTGGTCTGATATCTTTGCAGTCCAAAGGACTCTCAAGAGTCTTCTTCAACACCACAGTTCAAAAGCATCAATTCTTCAGCGCTTGGCTTTATTTATAGTCCAACTCTCACATCCATACATGACTACTGGAAAAAACATAGCCTGACTAGATGGACCTTTGTTAGCAAAGTAATGTCTCTGCTTTTTAATATGCTGTCTAGATTTCTTCCAAGGAACAAGCGTCTTTTAATTTCATGACTGCAGTCACCATCTGCAGTGATTTTGGAGCTCCAACAAAAATAAAGTCTCTCACTGTTTCCCCATCTATTTGTCATGAAGTGACTGGACCGGATGCAATGATCTTTGTTTTCTAGATGTTGAGTTTTAACCAACTTTTTTATTCTTCTCTTTCACTTTCATCAAGAGGCTCTTAGTTCTTTACTTTCTGCCATAAAGGTGGTGTTATTTGCATATCTGGGGTTATTGGTATTTCTCCTGGCAATCTTGATTCCAGCTTGTGCCTTATCCAGCCCAGCATTTCTCAAGATGTACTCTGCATTTAAGTTAAATAAGCAGGGTGAGAATATACAGTCTTCACGTACTCCTTTCCCTATTTGGAATTAGTCTGTTGATCCATGTCCAGTTCTAACTGTTGCTTCTTGATCTGCATACAGATTTCTCAGGAGTCAGGTCAGCCGGTCTGGTATTCCTATCTCTTTAAGTATTTTCCACAGTTTGTTGTGATCCACACAGTCAAAGGCTATGGCATAGTCAATAAAGGAGAAATAGAAGTTTTTATGGAACTCTCTTGCTTTTTCTATGATCCAACTGATGTTGGCAGTTTGATCTCTGGTTCTTTTGCATTTTCTAAATCCAGTTTGAACATCTGGAAGTTCACGGTTCACATACTGTTGAAGACTGACTTGGAGGATTTTGAGCATTAAAGGTTAATTAAAACTTCTTAAGGCATTTAAGAACATATATGTTGGGTGACCAAAGAACAGAAAAATAAGGGATGGTAACTCAGATATTTTGTTGAAGAAAGTGACCTAAAGGTAGAAATTTAAAAGTTCACTTTAAAAAAAAAAGCAGTCTAGTAAAGGCATACAGATATACAGTAAATAATTTAAATTGTTAAATATTTTAAATGCCAACCTTATTTGGAGAAATTTTTAGGATCTAAATACAGATAAGGCCCTAATTACAGTAGTTGGAATGATTAAAGAATATTGCATCCTATAACTTTCATGCAACTTTTGATTATTATGAAGTATTTAAAATCAGCAGACTAAATAAATGTTTGGATGATTTATTGTGAATTTTAAATTTTGTAGGAGGCTACCGAATTTGGTATTAATTAAAGCTCTCCAAGAAAAAGTGACATTTATATCGACTATACTTCTGTAAGTCCTTTTCGAGGCATTTTTCTTAGGACTTTTTCTCTCTTCACTATCGTTGTTTAGTTACCAAGGGGTGTCTGACTCTTTGTGACCCCATGGACTGCAGCACATCAGGCTCCCCTATCCTGCCCAATCTCTCGGAGTTTGCTCAAACTCATGTTCATTGAGTGCGTGATGCTAGCAAAACCTTTTTTCCCCTCTTGTAGAGTTTTTGTTAAGATTTATTGGAGGCTAACACACATACAGAAAACATGACCTGCATACAAACTGATCATAACTTCAAGTGAATGATGGGTATATGTGTTAGTTGCTTAGTCGTGTCTGACTCTTTGCAATCCCATGGACTGTAGCCCACCAGGCAATAATACTGGAGCAGGTTGCCATTTTCTTCTCCAGGGCATCTTCCTGACTCAGGGATTGAACATGGATCTCCTGGTATTGCAGGCAGATTCTTTACCATCTGAGCTACAGGGAAGTCTCAAGTGAATGATATTCCTTGGTAATCAGNGCAATAATACTGGAGCAGGTTGCCATTTTCTTCTCCAGGGCATCTTCCTGACTCAGGGATTGAACATGGATCTCCTGGTATTGCAGGCAGATTCTTTACCATCTGAGCTACAGGGAAGTCTCAAGTGAATGATATTCCTTGGTAATCAGCTTTGTTTGTAGAGATGTGGATGGAGCTAGAGAGTGTCATACAGAGTGAAGTAAGTCAGAGGAAAATATATATATATATTAACGCATATGTGTAAATTTGGAGAAATGGAACAGATGATACTATTTGCAAAGCAGAAATAGAGATACAGATGGAGAGAACAAATATATGGATATGTGTGCATGTGTGTGTGTGTGTGTATGCTCAGTCATGTCTGACTCTTTGTGACCCCATAGACTGTAGCCCACCAGGTTCCTCTGTCCATGGGATTCTCCAAACAGGAGTACTGGAGTGGGTTGCTATGCCCTTCTCTAGAGGTAGTCCCAGTCCAGGATCAAACCCGCCTCTCTTGTCTCTCCTGCGTTGGCAGGCAGATTCTTAACCACTGCACCACTGCCACTTTGGAAGCCCCAGATATAAGGTTTGTGCCTGTCTGCTTGAATGCAAGTCAGTCACTTCAGTCATGTCTGACTCTTTGAGACCCTATGGACTGTAGCCTGCCAGGCTCCTCTACTCATGGGTTTCTCCAGGCAATAATACTGGAGTGGGTTGCCATTGGCTCCTCCAGAGGTTCTTCCAACTCAGGAATCGAACCCACAGCTCCTGTGTGTCTCCTGCATTGCAGATAGATTGTTTATCACTGAGTCACTGGGGAAGCCTAAATGTATGGATACCAAAGGGGAAAGAGTGGGGAGGTTGGAGGAATTGGGAGATTTGGATTGACACATATACACAATTGATATTCTGTATAAAATAAGATAACTAATGAAAGCATATTAGTTTTCATGTGTTCATTCAGGGAACTCTACTTAATGCCGTGTTGCAACCTGAATGGGAAGGAATTCCAAAAGGGAAGGAATATATGTATATGTATGACTGATTCATTTTGCTGTACAGTAGAAATGAACACAACATTGTACAGCAATTATACTCCAATAAAAATTAATAATAAAAAAAGATTTAGAACAATGTGATTCACCATGAAGACCTCATAACTTTTCTATTGCTTACTCCCAAACTCATTTCTGCCAAAGGCAGCAATTACCCTGAATTTGGATGCTTAATTTCAATATTGAATTCCGATTCAATATACCTCATTGAACATGTATTTGTACACATGTGTATGTAACTCTTACTTTGATTTAATTTAAAACTTACAAAGAGCTGCAAGAATAGAAGGACCTCCTATACACCCTTTACCAGATTCACTCTTGAGTAGATTTTGATGTATTGTCATCTCTCTCTAGCTTTCCTACTGAACCATTTGTGAGTAAATTGAAGATGTTGTACATCTTTTACTCTAAATACTTCATTGTTTATTTCCTAAAAAGCAAGATATTCTCTTATGTAATTACTTTCTACTCTAGAGTTACAATATAGTTATCAGAAACAGGGAATGTTAGAGTATACTATAGGGTTTTAAAAAAATTTTTAGTACACTAGGTTATCAGTTATTTTTTAATGAATTAAACATAGATTTGAAACTAAACAACAATAACCAGGACCACTCTTCCTTTATGTAAATTATCGGCATATTCTCAAGGAGAAAATAACAAACTTTAAGAGGCATATTTAAAAATTAATCATTTAACATGAGTTACAGCTCCCAGAAAGCAGTGACTTATTTGAGTCTTCAATGAGGTCCCTGGATTTCACAATTTTTTGGCAAAACTAATACCTAGTTCCACTCATTTCTTTTTTTTTCTTAACACACAACTCCAGAGTCCAATGCCATTGAAAGTCATCTTCCTTTACCATCTATTCTACTAACAATTGTTTTTTTGGTGTAAATACTTAGATGATATTTCTTAAGGTATAAAGATGGAACAACTTACCATTCCAAATTATTTTTTGTTCTGTAAGCTAAAATTTTTGAGAAAATGAGGCATCTAGCATAGGACCCTGTACAAAAATCTTTGAAAAATACAGTTGGAAGAAACTTTGCTCTTAAGGAACTTCAAAACTAATACAATGACAGACTTCTTGTATAAAAAATATCTTACATGCAAAAGAGAGTGCAAGTGCACTAGGGATTCTGATGAGGGAAAAATCATTTCTACTTGGGTGATCAGAGGAGTTTTGAAAGAGCTGTCATTTGAGATGTCATGAAACATATGCAGGATTACTATAGATGATAATAGATGGAAGAAGAAGACATTGAAAGGAATATGAGTATAATATCACATAGGTAGGAAAATGCCAAGCAAATTTAAGGTATTAAAGAGTCTCATGAGTAGGTGGTTAAACATGGGCAAGAAAGAAGAAATATTACCAGAATAATTGTAAACAACTGGTTTACAAACAGTTATAAACAACTGGTTAAAGAATTTGGATATTAGTAGGTCTAGAAGACAAGAGACTATTATTTTTTTTGAATAGGTGACATGTGCATGATTCAAAAGTAGAAAAACTCTCCATACTGCCTTGTCCCTCATCTGCCCTGTTTTCATTTCTTAATATGGATGAATGCTGTTTTATGATTTATGCACATATAAGAATCAGCATAATAAGTTCTCAATTTTCTTTATTTTTGTTAGAGTTAAAGCAGCGCTTTGTATGTCCTTTCTTGAAGAGCCTTCCATGTTAATACATATGGCTCATTATCATTACATTTTTACAGTTATGAAATATTTCAAAGGGAAGTATCATGATTTAGTTAAGTAACACTGTGCTGACAATTTTGCTGTTGCCAGAATTTTGCTAATATATGTTTTTCTGCAATGAGTACATTTATATATAAGTAATTTCACATGTAGATGATTATTTAGGCTAACCTACCTAAGGTGTAATTAATTGAAAATGTTTTTATCCACTTTTCATTTTGGTAGCTATTACTAAGTTGCCTTAGAAAGATGTGTACCAATCTGTATTTCAGCCATGGATTTGCATGGATGGGAGTACCTGCTTCTCTAGATGTTTGCAGAAGCTTGTGTTATTAAATGATGTGTCATTCTGAACAGTAAAAGAATATTATCAAGCTATAGTTTTAATTAGAGTTGGTTTTTTTTCTTTTTTTTTAACTGTGAGTTAACTTGAATATCCTTTCATATGTCTAAGTCACCTACATTTACTTCCCCATGAATTGTTTGCTTATATGCTTGGCTATTTGGGGGGTTGTCAATCGTAAGCTCATTTATTTCTAGGAACACTTCATATATTAGAGAAGCTATATTACATAAAAAGGAAATACAGTTTCTCAGTTGATCACTTGGAGTTTTACTTTGTTTACAGGATTGTTTTTCCATGAAGAAGCTTATTTTTAGCCTATTCCCATTTATCTATCTCTAATCTTATGGCTTCTGAACTTCAAGTCATAGTCAGATGGATCCTAACCACTTCAAGGTCATAAAGGAATTGTCCCACATTTTATTCAAAATGATTCATAGTTTTATTTTTCAAAATTTAATTTTTTAATCCGCCAGAAATAATCTTATTATAAGCACTAGAAGATATGGATCCACTCATGCTATTTTTTCTACAATATCATAACTCATTTTCCTTCAATAATTTGATATTTAGTATTTATCCATTTCTGGTTTTTCATTATTTCCCATTCACTACTCTCTCTGTTCATGTACTACATGTTTTATTTCACTTTTGAAGCATTACCAAATAACTTACAATGTTTTAAATGATGGATGAATTAGAATGAGAAGAGATAGAGAATAATGAATATCTGAGATAAGGTGTTGGCACAGGTTACAAAGTTAGTGCAGTTCAGGAAAAACATTGTGGTGAGAAAATGCCCAACACTTTCCAATGTTTGGCTATTGAGGAAAAGTCAAGAAGGAGTGCAAGGTGACAGCAATGTTTCAAGTCCAGAGATTATAATAGACACAAAACAGGAAAATCTCCAGGTCTGTAGAATTTTGATTGAAANGGTTACAAAGTTAGTGCAGTTCAGGAAAAACATTGTGGTGAGAAAATGCCCAACACTTTCCAATGTTTGGCTATTGAGGAAAAGTCAAGAAGGAGTGCAAGGTGACAGCAATGTTTCAAGTCCAGAGATTATAATAGACACAAAACAGGAAAATCTCCAGGTCTGTAGAATTTTGATTGAAAAAACAATCAAGATTCTCTCAAAAATTAAAGAATTTATTAAAATTCTCACATGGGCTTGCTTAAGAATATTTTCACTGTTTTCCTTATCAGGCACATTTATTTACATATCCTTGGTTCTTTGATTATTATATATCTCTTACTTTGATCTCTAAGTAATGAAAGCCTACCATGGCAATGAAGAGATTGCACATGAAGAACTAAATAGGTAGAAAAGTTTTCAGGTCTGGTTCATTCCTGGGTTTAGGATATAAGCAAGGAACACCATTTTTTCTGCATCTCTATTCTGCAATCTACCTAACAGCTTCATCTGCTTCTGGTTCCCTTTGAAATGTAAAAAAGTTTCCAGGAGTAATGAGTACTATAGTATTTTTCATTCAAATCTAGTGAATAAAAGGAAAGAGGTGTTCTCCTTTTAGGGATAAAAGTCTTTCCCTTCAATATAATTGAGGCTGTTTTTTTTTTTTTTTTTTTTTTTAATTTTATTTTTACTCTATTTTACTTTACAATACCGTATTGAACAATCTACTTATCCTTGGATAACAATTAGACAAGTCCCATGTACTGAGGGACTTATATGTCTGATTTTCAAATTAATCAGGAGCGATGGAAAGGAATTTCTAAGATTGCCTTAGAGTAATCGGGTTTCAAGTCTTGATCTAGGAAGTAAGGTCAACTTTTCTAAGTCACAGGGTGTATGTAGGAAAATGGGTGTATATTTGAATGAAGTTAAGGTCCTCTTAAGAAGGAAGCTGTATGTGTGTTAAGAGACCAACAGTGCTCACTACCCCTTGTTTTCTTAAGAATGCTAGCAGGGGCATTCACTACACACTCCACTACACATTTATGGCTGATCTACTCTCCTATACCTAATACAACTTATCTGTGTGTAAACTGGTTTTATGGCTCTAATTTCTGTGTTTCCAGAATTTCAAATAACTGCTTGATAAACTAAGATTTTAAATAGCTTATGAGACATATTTGTTGCAATTGTGGAAATGACTTGGGAAACTAATGACTGAATTATGGTTTAATGGTGAAATAGGTTGCTGTGTGAACCCCCATTTTACCTTATGATCTGTATTATGTTTCTTAAGATTTATTTGCTTAATTCAAAGCTATGATAAAAATGGTGCACACTATGATAGAGGAGTTACTGTTAGGAATATATTTGTTTTTAGAGGAAAGGGTACATTAAAGTAAAGTCGCTCAGTCGTGTCCGACTCTTTGAGACCCCATGGACTTTAACTNTTTTACCTTATGATCTGTATTATGTTTCTTAAGATTTATTTGCTTAATTCAAAGCTATGATAAAAATGGTGCACACTATGATAGAGGAGTTACTGTTAGGAATATATTTGTTTTTAGAGGAAAGGGTACATTAAAGTAAAGTCGCTCAGTCGTGTCCGACTCTTTGAGACCCCATGGACTTTAACTTATCAGGCTTCTCTGTCCATGGGATTTTCCAGGCAAGAGTACTGGAGTGGGTTGCCATTTCCTTCTCCAGGAGATCTTTCTGACCCAGGGATTGAACCCGGGTTCCCCGCATTGTAGACAGACGCTTTACCGTCTAAGCCACCAGGGAAATACTACAGGTACTAAAGGTACATTGGTAGCTTTCAAAAGATGAATTTTATACTTTTACTACAGAGAAGTTTAGGTTTGCATTATTAATGAAGTATTTTATATCATCTCAGAATTCCTTAGCAATAAGCATTCTTTTTGTTGTTCTCAACACAGCCTGATAAGATTTAGCTTTTTATCCTCCTTTACCACTCCTTAGATGTTCTTTTGAAACCTCTCTGTTCTACGGGCTTTTGAGGCTTTAAGAGCTGAGGGATAGTAAGCAGGTCTGCTGTCCATACTCTCCCTTTATCTGGGGGATATCTGAAACATGTATATCCTTGTTGTTGTAGACTGAATCATGTCCCCCCAGTTTCGTAAGTTGATGCCCTAATTCCTAGTCTGACTGTTTGGAGATAAGGCTTTTAAAGAGGTAATTAGGTTAAATGAGGTCATAAGCGTGGTATCTTAATTCAATCCTCTTTCATAAGAAGAGAAAGAGAAGCCAAACTTGGGTGGTCATACTCTGAAAAAAGGCCACATACAGACACATGAGAAGCTAGTCCCCTGCAAACCAGGGAGAGAGGCCTCAGGAAAAACCAAACCTGCTGACATTTTGATGATGGACCTCCAGAATTGTGAAAAAATAAATTTTTCTTATTTAAGTCTCCTCATCTGTGATTCTTGGTTCTGGTAGCCCTAGCAGACTAATACACTTAAAATATGATAATACACTTAAAATATGATAATACACTTAAAATATGAGAACTGCAAACATCTTGGCAAACAAGCTGATCAAGCTAGTGGAAGAGCTCTTATCTGTGGGGTGTTTTTTGCAGGATGTACCTAGCATTCCTTTTGTTAAACACAACTAGAATCCATGTACATAGGGGGCATAAATTCCCAGAAAATATATGCCTATTTGAGTGTAATATGGAGGTGTTTCATAACTGATACTGTCTACTTTTCATGTAATTAACACCCCAGAGATTATCTGAGGCAATAAGAAAAGACCCAGAGAGTCCTAGCTCTCCAGCTGCCTCTCCCTGGGCCTCTAGATTCTAGTCTTTTAGGTCCTCAAAAAGATTGGTAAATCCCTAATTCTTATGAATCTGATTCAACGTTCAGATCATTTGTATTATCTCACTGATAAAATTGAGGAGTTATTTCATATAGAATAAATAGATTCTCAGTTCAGTTCAGTTCAGTCGCTCAGTCGTGTCCGACTCTTTGCGACCCCATGAATCGCAGCACGCCAGGCCTCCCTGTTCATCACCATCTCCCGGAGTTCACTCAGACTCACATCCATCGAGTCCGTGATGCCATCCAGCCATCTCATCCTCGGTCGTCCCCTTCTCCTCCTGCCCCCAATCCCTCCCAGCATCAGAGTCTTTTCCAATGAGTCAACTCTTCGCATGAGGTGGCCAAAGTACTGGAGTTTCAGCTTTAGCATCATTCCTTCCAAAGAAATCCCAGGGTTGATCTCCTTCAGAATGGACTGGTTGGATCTCCTTGCAGTCCAAGGGACTCTCAAGAGTCTTCTCCAACACCACAGTTCAAAAGCATCAATTCTTCGGCGATCAGCCTTCTTCACAGTCCAACTCTCACATCCATACATGACCACAGGAAAAACCATAGCCTTGACTAAACGGACCTTAGTCGGCAAAGTAATGTCTCTGCTTCTGAAAATGCTATCTAGGTTGGACATAACTTTTCTTCCAAGGAGTAAGCGTCTTCTAATTTCATGGCTGCAGTCACCATCAGCAGTGATTTTGGAGCCTAAAAAAATAAAGTCTGGCACTGTTTCCACTGTTTCCCCATCTATTTCCCATGAAGTGATGGGACCAGATGCCATGATCTTCGTTTTCTGAATGTTGAGCTTTAAGCCAACTTTTTCACTCTCCTCTTTCACTTTCATCAAGAGGCTTTTTAGCTCCTCTTCACTTTCTGCCATAAGGGTGGTGTCATCTGCATATCTGAGGTTATTGATATTTCTCCCGGCAATCTTGATTCCAGCTTGTGTTTCTTCCAGTCCAGCGTTTCTCATGATGTACTCAGCATATAAGTTAAATAAGCAGGGTGACAATATACAGCCTTGACGTACTCCTTTTCCTATTTGGAACCAGTCTGTTGTTCCATGTCCAGTTCTAACTGTTGCTTCCTGACCTGCATACAGATTTCTCAAGAGGCAGATTAGGTGGTCTGGTATTCCCATCTCTTTCAGAATTTTCCACAGTTTATTGTGATCTACACAGTCAAAGGCTTTGGCATAGTCAATAAAGCAGAAGTAGATGTTTTTCTGGAACTCTCTTGCTTTTTCCATGATCCAGCGGATGTTGGCAATTTGATCTCTGGTTCCTCTGCCTTTTCTAAAGCCAGCTTGAACATCAGGGAGTTCACGGTTCACGTATTGCTGAAGCCTCAGGTGAGTGTTATTTCTTTTTTCTATGTTAAGCTTATTTAGAAAGATATATATGTCCACTATTAACTGATGATGAAACAGAATGACTTGTCTACATATTAAGGCATTAAGTGAATTCAGATGTGGGGATTAGACAAAGTGACTGTACCTCAACAATGTGCATCACCTTAACTGGTAGAAATATCCACTGAACTAGAAACACTTTGATTTTATAGTGCAATCCACCAAGGACAAGATATAAACTATCTTCAGTTTTATTCATCAAGTAATTATTGTGTTGGAAGTGAGCCTGAGAGATGATATTAACAGTCTTTCTGTTTCAAGAGCTTCTGATTATACACGTTAGAAAGAGAAAATTGCTAAAGTTTAGAACATAGCCAAAGGAATATCCCAAGCATCTTATAGTAACACATTACAGTTAACACAGCTAACAACATGAACAGCCAAAATGATTTACTTAATGTCTGGAAATAACTATTCCTGTTGTAAATTTTAAAAATTCAAATTGCCCAGTTCTCAGTGGACAGAAAGAAAAGTTAGTTGCAATTTCATTGCCTCCTTCCTTATTCATTTGCATTCCTTGCCAGTGAATTTCACTTGCACACACAAACACATTCTCTCTTTTAATAAAAGTTATCACATAATGACATCAATTCACCTTGATTATTGTAAGCTACTTTTATTCTATAGACAGCACTGCTGCTGCTGCTGCTGCTAAGTCGCTTCAGTCGTGTCCAACTCTGTGCGACCCCATAAACGGTAGCCCACCAGGCTCCCCCGTCCCTGGGATTCTCCAGGCAAGATCACTGGAGTGGGTTGCCATTTNTTATCACATAATGACATCAATTCACCTTGATTATTGTAAGCTACTTTTATTCTATAGACAGCACTGCTGCTGCTGCTGCTGCTAAGTCGCTTCAGTCGTGTCCAACTCTGTGCGACCCCATAAACGGTAGCCCACCAGGCTCCCCCGTCCCTGGGATTCTCCAGGCAAGATCACTGGAGTGGGTTGCCATTTCCTTCTCTAGTGCATGAAAGTGAGAAGTGAAAGTGAAGTCGCTACTTGGCTTTAAATATAAACTCATGATATTTGCAGATTCTTAAAACAATTTAATGAAATATATATAGTACTCATCTGTATGAAAAAAGAACCATCCCTATAAGAAAGAGTAATTGAAATTTTGGATTAAAATTTTGGATTTTAAATTTTGTCATTAAGGATTTTTATTGCCCACATCTCTATCCTTACCATTCTAACCAGATGTTAAGCTAAACTATTTTTAACAAAACTATAGTTGATTTACAATATGCTATACTATTCTAAAAAGTCATCATGGGAAGGCAATTCTGTAACTTCTCTTGGTGTTACATGTGATGTTATTTACATTCATAATACTCTTTTCATGTCTAAACTAAAATCTTTAGCTGTAATTTATGACAATTGTTTTCAGTTCCCTATTCTTCCCTCCAGTCTTCTGCAATAGCCTACAGAATTGATATAATTTTAATTTTACTCTTTTTGTGTAAAGATGCCATAAGATGCAATATCTGAAACCAAAAGTCTGTTTTAACGGTGAAAATGCCAAATACTGTGCAAGGCCACTAACAGAATTTTAATTGTGAGAATTATTTTCACATGAGTCAAATCACAAGGCGGTCAATTTTATTCTCTGATTATACATACATTTGCAATGAATTTAATCTGTGGGAGAAATCTCTCTTTTTACTCTGCCTTATTGTTTCTCTCAATTTTTACATTGCCATTTCCACTTTTCTCTCTAAAGTATCTTTTGAATAATGACAAAGTGATAATCACTTTGACAAACATGAACTTTATTCTATCAATGGAAATTTCAAATAAAGGATCTGTTTCAGTTCAGTTCACTTCAGTTCAAGTCACTCAGCCGTGTCTGACTCTCTGCGACCCCATGAACTGCAGCACGCCAGGCCTCCCTGTCCATCACCAACTCCCAGAGTTCACTCAGACTGATGTCCATCGA
>SJYS01005082.1:262201-273089 GCA_006410695.1 Philantomba maxwellii | reverse complement strand
GCTGAGTGCTGAAGAATTGATGCTTTTGAACTGTGGTGTTGGAGAAGACTCTTGAGAGTCCCTTGGACTGCAAGGAGATCCAACTAATCCATTCTGAAGGAGATCAGTCCTGGGTGTTCACTGGAAGGAATGATGCTGAGGCTGAAACTCCAGTACTTTGGCCAACTTATGCAAAGAGTTGACTCATTGGAAAAGGCCCTGATGCTGGAAGGGATTGGGGACAGGAGGAGAAGGGGATGACAGAGGATGAGATAGCTGGATGGCTTCACTGACTTGATGCACATGAATTTGGGTGATCTCCAGGAGTTGGTGATGGACAGGGAGGCCTGGCATGCTGTGATTCATAGGGTCACAAAGAGTCGGATATGACTGAATGACTGAGCTAAACTGAACAAAGATAAAAGACTAGAGAGATATTAAAGGAAAAAGAATTAAAATGTTCCTGCTGCTGCTGCTGCTGCTGCTGCTAAGTTGCTTCAGTCGTGTCTGACTCTGTGTGACCCCATAGACGACAGCCCACCAGGCTCTCCTGCCCCTGGGATTCTCCAGGCAAAAACACTAGATTTGTGTTAAAACTTTAATTCTGCTCTTACTGCTGACTTAAAACAATGGGAGTCAGTACACCTGCAGTGTGAGTTCAGGGTTACTATGTGTTAACTTGGATTATAAAAAGAGGCCAGGATAGGAAAATCATAAACTGGCAACACAATGCTTCTGATTGGTCAGTTTTACCACACTGTTTACTAAATATAATTTTCATGGTTCATTGCAACACAATGCTAATTGAGCTCAGTCTTGATGGGTGGTTCAGAGACTAGACTAGTATAGTTCAGAGAATATTAAGACCAGTCACTCCTCTTCCTCCACCAGAATGCATAGCAAAGCCTAGCAGAAGGCAATTACTATATTCCTCCATCACATTTTTTCTTGGTGCATACATTACCTGACACAAAGACTAGTGGCTCCTTTTGACTCACTTTGATAGTCTGTCTAAAAGTGGTTTATATTAAAGAGTTAGAAATGACTGCCATGTTGATCTGGTTTAAATATGCTCTTACATTTCAAAAGTTTATAATATAAAGAATGCTTCACAAATTGACACCTTCTACCAAGTACATTCTTTAGCACACTCAAGAATGTGCTAACCATAGGACAATTGCACTGATCTCCCATGTTAGTAAGGTAATGCTTAAAATCTTGCATGCTAGGCTTTGGAATTATGCAAGCTGAGAACTTTCAGATGTCCAAGCTGGGTTTAGAAAAGGAAGAGGAACCAGAGATCAAATTGCCAACATTTGCAGGATCATTGAGAAAGCTAGGGAATTCCAGAAAAACATGTACTTCTGTTTCATTGACTATGCCAAAGCCTTTGATTGTGTTGATCATAACAAACTGTGGAAAGCTCTTAAAGAAACGGATATACCAGACCATCTTACCTGTCTCCTGAGAAACTTGTATGTGGGTTAAGAAGCAACAGAATCCTGTATGGAATGATTGATTGGTCCAAGATGGAGAAAGGAGTATGATACGGCTATCTGCTGTCACTCTAACCTATAAGCTGAGCACATCATGAGAATGCCGGCCTGGATGAGTTACAAGCTGGAATCAAGATAGGCAGGAGAAGCACCAACAATCTCAGATATGCAGATGATACCACTCTAATGACAGAAAGCGAAGAGGAACTAAGGAGCCTCTTGATGAGGGTGAAGGAGGAAAGTGAAAGAACTGGCTTAAAATTAAATATTAAAAACAAACAAACAAACAAAGATCATGGCATCCAGCCCCATTACAAATAGAAGGGGGAAAGATAGAAAGGTGACAGATTTCCTCTTCCTGGGCTCTAAAACCACTGCAGATGGTGACTGCAGCCAGGAAATCAAAAGAAAATTGCTTCTTGACAGGAAAGCTGTGACAAATCCAGATAGCGTGTTGAAAGGCAGAGACATTACTCTGCCAACAAAGGTCCATATAACCAAGGCTATGGGCTTTCCAGTGTTCACATATGGTTCTAAGAGCTGGACTGTAAAGAAGGCAGAACACTGAAGAATTGATGCCTTGGAACTGTGGTGCTGGAGAAGATTTCTGAGAGTCTCCTGGACAAACTAGTCAACCTCAAGGGAAATCAGTCCTGAATACTTGGAAGTATTTTGGTTATCTGAAAACTCCAGTATTTTGGTTATCTGATGCAAACAGCTGACTCACTGAAAAGTTCCTTATGCTGGGAAAGATTGAGGGCAGAAGGAGAAGAGGGTATCAGAGGATGAGATGACTGGATGGTATCATAGATAAAATGAACATGAACTTGGGCAAATTCAGGGAGATGATGAGGGACATGAAGCCTGGAAAGCTGCAATCCATGGAGTTGCAAGAGTTGGACATAACTGGATGACTGAACAACAGCAACCGAGTATATTCAGTTTTGTAAAGATGCCTAATTTTTTGTTGTTGGAAAGTCCAAATGATTGTAAAATCTTAATATATTCATCATTACAAAATTCAAACATTGTTTCATGTTTGCCTTCTGAAGAACTATTGAGAATTTGCTTCTGTATTTGACAAGTCACACAATATTTCAGATTATTTGAAAACAAGATCTGTAAANCAGTTTTGTAAAGATGCCTAATTTTTTGTTGTTGGAAAGTCCAAATGATTGTAAAATCTTAATATATTCATCATTACAAAATTCAAACATTGTTTCATGTTTGCCTTCTGAAGAACTATTGAGAATTTGCTTCTGTATTTGACAAGTCACACAATATTTCAGATTATTTGAAAACAAGATCTGTAAATGGGCTTCCCTTGTGGCTCAGCTAGTAAAGAATCCATCTGCAATGTGGGAGACCTGGGTTTGATCCCTGAGTTGGGAAGATCCCCTGACGAAGGGAACGTCTACCTACTCCAGTATTGTGAACTGGAGAATTCCATAGACTGTGTAATCTAGGGGGTCACAAAGAGTCAGACATATCTGAGCAACTTTCACACATGGTAGCTATAGTTTTGCTCCTCCACCTACTTCTTCATGTTGCATTTCTTTTATCATTTTCCTTGGAGATCATATCTTGATGCTAGGTAGTATAGACCAGGCTTTTTCAAGCTCAGCACTATTGACATTTCAGGCCAGAAATTACGCATTGTTGGACAATGTCCTGGGTATTACATAATGCTTGGCAGCATCCATGACCTCTAACCACTAGATTCCAGTACTCACCTCTCCCCTTTGATGACAACCAAACACTTCTCCAGATATTGCCAAATGTCCCCTGACAAAGTAATCACAGAGCATGCTTCCCTACAACCACACAAAAAGAATTCCTTATCATCAGGAGAATTCATGGTGAAGTCTATTTGGGTTGATAATGTCTGTGATTGACATCATCAGCTTTGTCCCCAAAATTATTCTTTTCTATTTATTAAGAAAAGCCTGATTGGTAGGAATATGTTGGGAAAAAAAAAATTCCCAATTTCCTAAGCAGATAGAAGAAGTTGTGGCAAATGTAAAGCAAATAGGAAGTACTAGGTGATACTTCTAGGAAAGCCTTTTGAAAGGAAATTGTTCAGCATCATTTGTCCTGTTTCCTGTGTACATTCTACCTAGGCTATAAGTACAGTGTTAAGTTTTAGAAGACATGAGGCTAAGCAAGACTCTAAAATATTGGAGAAAGAAGATTTTAAAAATCTAGGCCCTTGATCATGTCCTTGGCTTATTCTTGCATCAGCCTAGGACTAGCTATTCCAGATATCTTGCTGGCAGGATGAATAGTGGAAGGAAGTGTTGTGTTTTTTTTGTTTTTTTTTTTTAATCCACTAGCTTTGTTTTGCCTTCTATAAAGAAATTTAATTTAATACAATCTCGGACTAATAGTAATAGCTTGACTTAAGGAAAAAATAAAACAGATGTCCATATTATAACTATCCCAAGTCTCTTCTCATGTTTAAGTTGTTTTTATATATACTTATTTATAGTCAACTGGAGAAGGTAATGGCAAACCACTTCAGTATTCTTGTCTTGAGAACCCCATGAACAGTATGAAAAGGCAAAAAGATAAGACACTGAAAGATGAATTCCACAGGTCAGTAGGTGCCCAATATGCTACTGGAGATTAGTGGAGAAATAACCAGAAAGAATGAAGGGATGGAGCCAAAGCAAAATCAACACCCAGTTGTGGATGGGACTGGTAATAGAAGCAAAGTTCGATGCTGTAAATAGCAATAGTGCATAGGAACCTGGAATGTTAGGTCCATGAATCAAGGCAAATTGGAAGTGGTCAAATAGGAGATGGCAAGAGTGAACATTGACATTCTAGGAATCAGTTAACTAAGACGGACTGGAATGGGTGAATTTGACTCAGATGACCATTGTATCTACTACTGTGGGCAGGAATCCCTTAGAAGAAATGGAGTAGCCATCATGGTCAATGAAAGAATCTGAAATGCAGTACTTGGATACAATCTTAGAAACAACAGAATGATCTCTGTTCATTTCCAAGGCAAACCATTCAATATCACGGTAATCCAAGTCTATGCCCCAACCAGTAACACTGAAGAAATTAAAGTTGAACGGTTCTATGAAGACCTACAAGACCTTCTAGAACTAATTCCCCCAAAAGACATCCTTTTCATTATAGGGGACTGGAATACAAAAGTAGGAAGTCAAGAAACACCCGGAGTAACAGGCAAATTTGGCCTTGGAGTACAAAATAACGCAGGGCAAAGGCTAAAAGAGTTCTGCCAAGAGAACACACTGGTCATAGCAAATACCCTCTTCCAAAAACACAAGAGAAGACTTTACACATGAACATCACCAGATGGTCAACACCAAAACCAGATTGATTATATCCTTTGTAGCCAAAGATGGAGAAGCTATATGCAATCAGCAAAAACAAGACCGGGAGCTGACTATGGCTCAGTTCATGAACTCCTTATTGCCAAATTTAGAAATAAATTGAAGAAAGTGGGGAAAACCACTAGACCATTCAGGTACGACCTAAATCAAATCCCTTATGACTATACAGTGGAAGTGAAGAAAAGATCTAAGGGACTAGATCTGATAGANATGGCATCACGGACTCGATGGACGTGAGTCTGAGTGAACTCCGAGAGATGGTGATGAACAGGGAGGCCTGGCGTGCTGCGATTCATGGGGTCGCAAAGAGTCGGACACGACTGAGTGACTGAATCGAACGAGCTAGGGAGAAATAATAAGGGAGAATGTATGGGAGCTCTGCGTTTTCTGTTCAGTTTTTCTGTAAGATATAGCTGCTCTAATAAATCAAGTCTAGTAATTAATTTAGAAAAGCAAAAATAATGTAAGCCAAGCATATTGTCATGGTAACATGCAATTTAGTTTTTAAATAAAATATATAAATTTCCAAAGTTTTTTCTTGCATGTTATTTCTTTTTCAGGATGTATTTTAAATAACCTCTAATTTAGCTTGGCTTTTTTATACTGGGTAAAGCTGGCAAATATGCTTTTATTATTCAGAAGATATGTTATAGTAACAGGGAATTATTAGTGTTTAAGACTATATTATCATATTTATATATTGTAATATTAAATGAACTTTTGTTTCCAAATGAAACATAACTGACAAGATAAAAGCAAAATTACACAAGGATGAGCATCAAAATGAGCAATATGGATCTATCACAAACATTTTATCCTTTCAACTATAGACACACTTAGTCTAAAGAAATAAAAATAAAACTCTCTCAAGGCAACTTGAATTACTTACTATGGTTTCAACTTGTGTAAAATATTAAGTGTTAATAAATGATCTCAGCACATTTCTCTATATTAAAAGTTTTGTGGGACATTGTAACCAAAGAATATAGAATTGTAGAGAACAGAAAAATAGTTTCTTGTGATTTATGATAACAGTGAGTTCTTTAGAAGTTACAAATTATTTCATTATTATATTTCAAACATAGAATATACTTTATTTGAATAGTAAGGGTTACTATCACATCATTTCATTTAGAGATACTGACTCTAACAGTGTTATGGGTTGAACTGTATCCTTCATAAAGAAATGTAAAAGTGTTAATCCTCAGGACTACAGAATGTGACCTTATTTTGGATTATGATCATTACAGATATAATAAAGATGAGTTCATATAGGAATAGAGTGCTCTCTTAGTCGAGTATGACTGATTCATATACAAGAAGATGCAACTGGAATGCCAAGGGTTGATTGTTGCCACTAGAATCTGGGAATAAGTGAGAAAGAATTCTCCCCTGTATGTTTCAGGGGCAGCATGGTGCTGTACACAACTTGACTAACAGCCTCCAGAACTGTGATTGTAAACATTTCTGTTGTTTAAGAAAGTAAGTCTGTGGTACTTTGCATGACAGGTCTAGGAAACTAATACAAATAATTACCTACACAAAATACCACTGCTTTCTTTTTTTAATCATAATATTCCTCATCAATCAAAAACTGAGGTTATATTCTCTATTTCTAAATTATCTTTCTTATCTACTAGAATGTAAACTTCTTGATGGCAGGAACTCTGTTCTTTATTTTATTCACAAAACTTACAACAGTGCCTGACACTTCAACATTCATTAGTAATGATAGGTTTGGTTATTATACAATAAGAAATGGCTGCCCATATATCAGTAATTTATGCAGGTTTATTTCAGTGTTCAAGCTGGTTTTAGAAAAGGCAGAGGAACCAGAGATCAAATTGCCAACATCCGCTGGATCATNTGCCTGGAGAATCCCAGGGACAGAGGAGCCTAGTGGGCTGCTGTCTATGGGGTCCCACAGAGTCGGACACAACTGAAGCGACTTAGCAGGCAACAATACATTGAAGAGTTATACAGAAAAGATCTTCATGACGCAGATAACCATGATGATGTGATCACTCACCTAGAGCCAGATATCTTGGAAGGTGAAGTCATGTGAGCCTTAGGAAAAAAATCACCACCAATCTTTACTGAAAGACTATACATGAGATTGATACATTAGTATCAACATATAAAAGATCTGATTAGAAGGTTGGAGCAAAAATATATTTGAAAATAAAATATAAATTTGAGCTAGTTTATATCACTTTTGAGCTTATATCATTAAAATACAAATTTGAGCTAGTTTATATCACTTTGGCCACTGGATGCAAAGAACTGATTCATTGGAAAAGACCCTGATACTGGGAATGATTGAAGGCAGGAGGAGAAGGGGATGACAGAATATGAGACGGTTGGATGGCATCACTGTCCCAATGGAGATGATTTTGAGCAAGCTNTATATTTGAAAATAAAATATAAATTTGAGCTAGTTTATATCACTTTTGAGCTTATATCATTAAAATACAAATTTGAGCTAGTTTATATCACTTTGGCCACTGGATGCAAAGAACTGATTCATTGGAAAAGACCCTGATACTGGGAATGATTGAAGGCAGGAGGAGAAGGGGATGACAGAATATGAGACGGTTGGATGGCATCACTGTCCCAATGGAGATGATTTTGAGCAAGCTCTGGGAATTGGTGATGGACAGGGAGGCCTGGCATGCTGCAGTCCATGGGGTCACAAAGAGTCAGACATGACTGAACTGATATCATTTTTTGGGGAAGAAGGTTTATTACCAATATTAAACTAAGTGAATTTTATTAATTGAATGAAGTATCACAAGAAAAATGTCAAGAAAGAAATCAGTGGAAATATAGGTGATGAAAAAATGACATGATTTAAAGTTAAATAAAACTTTTATATTTATTCAATGTAAGTAGGACAGAATTATGTAATTTCAAGAATAGTATACAGAAAGAGGGGCTTCCCGGGTGGGCACCAGTGATAAAGAACCCGCCTGCCAATGCAGGAAACATAAGAGATGTGGGTTCAATTCCTGGGTTGGGAAGATCTCCTGGAGGAGGCCACTGCAACCCACTCCAATATTGTTGCCTGGAGAATCCCAAGGACAGAGGAGACTGATGGGCTATCATACATTGGGTCACAAAAAGTCAGACACGACTGAAGTGACTTAGCACAGCACAGCACAGCATACAAGAAAGAACAGATTAAATAGGCACAAATGACTAACTGTTACACTACAGTGTCAAATAGAATGGATAGTGAAATGAAAGTCACTCAGTTGTGTCTGACTTTTCGTGATCCCATGTACTATACAGCCCATGGAATTCTCCAGGCCAGAATACTGGAGTGGGTAGCCTTTCCGTTCTCCATGGTATCTTCCCAACCCAGGGATTGAATCCAGGTCTCCTGCATTGTGGGTGGATTCTTTACCAACTGAGCCACCAGGGAAGCCCAAGAATACTGGAGTGGATAGCCTATCCCTTCTCCAGCAGATCTTCCCAACCCAGAAATCAAACCATGGTCTCCTGCAGTGCAGGCAGATACTTTACCAACTGAGCTATGAGGGAAGCCCAGAATGGATAGAGTAGAAGTTAAAAGACAAGAAAAAATATTCTTATGAGACCTCTTTACAGGCCATATATGGACTAAATATGTCAGAGAAACATTTGTCATATGGTTGCTTTAATGTCCCAATCTCAACAAGAACAGTAAAAGAATATTTGCAGCAGTAATTATAATCAATCATGTAACATAATAATTCAATTTATAGCTACTAATAGGTTTGAGTCCAAGGTGCTAACCAGGCTTAGCCAACTTGGCAGGGGCTGACTTCAAGTTTCTATAAAATGACTGGACCATGTGAAGCTGGAAAGATAGGCAACTAAAAAGAAAGGAAAAAAAGCAAAGCAAAGCAAAATAACTAAAGTGATTTTAATTATTAAAGACAGGCTACAAAAGCAGAAGGGTTTCAACCAGCTGTTCTCCTATCTGTTGAGCTTCAAGACAAGCTCAAGAATTTCTGTTAACCATCAGCTTCTCTTAACTCTGGGAGGTGGGGGTAATGGTTTCAATAGTTATGCATGGTGTATAAGTTCTAGAGATCTGCTGTACATGATGTTGCCTATAATGTCAATACTGTATTGTGAACTCAAAATCATGTTAAAATATTGGATCTTGTCTTAAATGTTCTTACCACATACACACACAAAATGATATAAAGGAAACTACTGAAGGTGATGCCTATGCTCATTGCATTGATTGTCATGGTGCTATCTTGGGTATATGCATGCATCCAAAATTCATTAAACTGTATTCAATAGATATGTGCTTTTTATACCAATTATACCTCAAAACAGTTTTGTTAAAAGTGAAGGTAAAATAAAGACATTTTCAGACCACACACACACACAAAAAAAAGATGCTTGGGGGATAACTGACATATATGAAAAAGAGAAAAAGAAGTTGACTAATATAACTAAGCTCAGGGGTAATCTAACTTTAAGTAAAGGTGATTTCAGGGTCCAAATGAAAAAGATTAGAATTCAACTTATTTCCATTTGTTATCTCTCTTTTCACTGGGTTGGACCTATTTTCACAGAAACCCCTCTCTCATGTACAGGACCATACAGTATCTCACTTTGAAATTTGTGTTGAGAAAAAGCTTTCCACCTATTACAATTAAAATAAAAATTCTGCAACAGGTTCTCTTTAGCCCAAAGAGGGTTCTGACACTGGATTCTCCAATTCAGTGAGCACAGCAAATGAGATAAACAGTAATTTGTGGCCCACTTATCAGTGATCTAGAATGCCTCACTTTGGGGGAAGCCTGGCATGCAGAAGGATTCTGATTGTGAAGTGGAAGAATTTGAGTTATATAAATAAGTATTTCTTTGAGATCACGTGCTCTAGAAACTCCCTGAGCAATAATAGCTCATTAATTCTTGGATTAACTCTGACTGAGTCAAGATAATTAATAAAACATACTACTATCTATATTATTTTAAGTGCTCTACTTTCATACATTGTTGTCTGCAAGTACCATGATCTACCTGGAGTAGGAAATAGCAACCCACTCCAGTATTCTTGCCTGGAAAATTCCATGGACAGAGGAGCCTGGCACGCTGTCCTATATTTATTGTATAGGTAAAAGAATGCAATGGATAAAAATAAATAATTTTTCACTTACCACTTATGAGAAACTCATCAGTTAGCCAATGTTTTATCATCCTTAGTGATACTGGAAATATCCCTGTAATTCAGAATATGAGATTATATACCCAAAGTATCTTAAGGCCATCTGAACAAAGACACTGTATATATTCAAGTATTATTTTATTCCAGATAGCACTTAGAAATAAGTGTTTGTATTTTTGCATAAAATAAACCAATTTCTATTTACATGGATGGAAGGAATATATACTCTAGAAGAAAGGAAATAGACATTCAAAAATTCCTTCTAGCAAGTTGAATTCATCCTTTGCACAGGAGATATATAGTATTTTATTACATAGATGAAGATGCAATTTAAGTCAGATTGCTAATATCTGGGTAGTGTGCTTACAGCAGAAGTGCAGTTTAGAATTCTTTGTTTATTTTTGTTTTTTAAGTCAAAATACTGATTAAATTGTGCTTAATTATTTTTTCCAAACTACATAAAACTCAAGACAGATAATGTTTTCAAATGTGGGAAATAATCTGTTTCTCTTGTACTGATAATTAAAGGTTGTTGCAATCGTTGAGAAAAATGACAGATTAAAAAAATAATTAGCTATCATTTATAGCAATGAAAACTTTAATCTGCAACTCAAAAGCAACAGAACAACAAAGGTCAAGATCGTACCAATGAGGTCTTACTTAGAATACAACATTCAAAGTCACTATGTACTTTGGTTTTGTCTGAATTCTAACTCAGTCTTTAGAAACTATGAAGATGGTAAACACATCAAATATGGCTTTTATTCTACCTTTGTCAAGTGATTTTAAGTATATTTAGCAAAATGTAAGATAGCACAAACTTCATAAGCAAAAATCATTTTCATATGTAAAAAATATTTCATGAAAAGGATTCT
>SJYS01005082.1:240240-250254 GCA_006410695.1 Philantomba maxwellii | reverse complement strand
TTGAACTGCAAGGAGATCCAACCAGTCCATTCTGAAGGAGATCAGCCCTGGGATTTCTTTGGAAGGAATGATGCTAAAGCTGAAACTCCAGTACTTTGGCCACCTCATGCGAAAAGTTGACTCACTGGAAAAGACTTTGATGCTGGGAGGGATTGGGGGCAGGAGGAGAAGGGGACGACCGAGGATGAGATGGCTGGATGGCATCACTGACTCGATGGACTTGAATCTGAGTGAACTCTGGGAGTTGGTGATGGACAGGGAGGCCTGGCGTGCTGCGATTCATGGGGTTGCAAAGAGTCGGCCACGAATGTGTGACTGGACTGAACTGAACTGATTTTAGTGTATGCTTCATACACTATACAGGGGCTCTTCCCCTCAATGTAGTTAGTCAGGGATCCAGGCATCTGGAGAATCCATTTGACACCTGTCTCCATGGTCACAGAAACAGAAGAAAGGGAACATGGGAAAGTGTGACCTGATTTAAAGTTTTTATATTTTGTCTTAGTTGGGGTCTGTTCCAAAGCATTAGAGTTTCAGCTTCAGCATCAGTCCTTCTGTGAATATCCAGGACTGATTTCCTTTAGGATGGACTGGTTGGATCTTCTTGCAGTCCAAGGGACTCTCAAGAGTCTTCTCCAACACCACAGTTCAAAACCATCAATTTTTCAGTGCTGAGCTTTCTTTATAGTCCCACTCTCACATTCATACATGACTACTGGAAAAACAATAGCCTTGACTTACGGACCTCTGTTTGCAAAGTATTGTCTCCTCTTTTTAATGTTCTTGAAACACTAGAACACCTGAAAATTCAGATATCAGTTACTCAATATATGAGAAAAATGACAGAGCAAAATGATTAAGAAGTATCCTGATGAATATGCTATCCTATGTTAATTAGCAAAAGATTCTATAGGGAGTTATCGTGTCCAAGGAATTAAAGAAGGAAAACAAACAAACAAAAAATATTACCTATCTAGTTTTGATAGAAAACAATATTCCTCATATTATATGACTAAAACATAAGAAATATATTCTCTAATACTCAAGAATTAAGAAAAGATAGCAAGCAAATAAAAGATAGCAAGCATATATTTTTCTGGAAAAAAAAATCACAACATTGTTTTGAACATATAATCCAGACAATGACCTGTTGAATCAAAATTAAGAAATTACAATAAGGTAGTTGCATCATAAAAAAACCTGATGGCACTTGTTAAATTTTTTTAACCTCTTATAATTGTGAATGAAGTAAAGTGAAGTGAAGTGGTAGTCACACAGTTATGTCCAACCCTTTGTGACTCCATGGACTGTAGCCTGCCAGGCTCCTCTGTCCATGGGATTTTCCAGGCAAGAATACTGGAGTGGGTTGCCATTTTCTTCTCCAGAGTCCTTCCAGCCCAGGAATTGAACCTGCGTTTCCTGCATTGCAGGCAGATTCTTTACTATTTGAGCCACCAGGGAAGTCAATTGTGTATCAGCCTGTTTACAACATGACCTTTGTGTTTTATCCATTATATGTGATGAAGCTACAGTAAACTGCAGAATTTTTCATGAGGATATGTTTTTATTAAGTTGAACCATATGAAGCTGTCATTTGTGTAGGTCAAATATGGTTGATATAAGCAATTTAATCATAAGATTCACTTTTACAGAAATAACTTTTAGTTACAATGATGTAAAATAATTTTAAGCATCATTTTCTTTGATGATCTAGGTCAAAAACTTTTAAGTTTATGTTTGTAAGTCTATTCATATGCTATTATCTTTCTTTTAAATCCATAAATTTTTATTAGTTGGATTTCCTAGTAAGTTCCTTTTTTTCAGATTAAAAAATAAATCTTGCCAGAACAGACTAATTAGTTTAATCTTTCTTGATCAAAAGTTCACTTGTAAAAGTCACTGTGATAATGACATCAGTGTACCCTCTCAATGTTTAACAATAAATTTATTTTTCCTCATATTGTTACTTTAAAATTTAATCATTTTCATTATTCCAAGAAAAGACTTACTGTATGGAATAAATTATCTCCATAGCTAATAATTCAGTCACTTGAAAGTAACCATTTTCAATGTAAATGCTTTAAAATTTTGCTTTCTTTACAAATCTTTATGAAGAGATAAAAGCCATAACTCATTTAATCTCAACCTCCTGTGTATAACAAGAGATCCTTTCTCAATAAGGCATCTGGGAATATGACAACCTGAGTATATCATCCTTACTCTCCAATCCCAACTACAATTTACTTGGGTATAGTTAACCACAATGGCACCCCACTCCGGTACTCTTGCCTGGAAAATCCCATGGACAGAGGAGCCTGGTAGGCTGCAGTCCACGGGGTCGTGAAGAGTCAGACATGACTGAGCGACTTCACTTTGACTTTTCACTTTCATGCATTGGAGAAGGAAATGGCAGCCACTCCAGTATTCTTGCCTAGAGAATCCCAGGGACGGGGGAGCCTGGTGGGCTGCCATCTATGGGGTCGCACAGAGTCAGACATGACTGAAGCGACTTAGCAGCAGCAGTTAACCACAATCCTGCTAAAACTGGAAAATACTTGGAGTGACAATATCTCTGTTTTATTTTCAAAGGGCTTCCTCAGCAGTCTTAGTGGGGGTGATGGAAATCGGTAAAAACCAGGGGCAGAGTCCAGGCAATAGACCTTAGCTAAGAAAGAGCTTAGCTGTCAAAGGTATCAATACTAAACTCTAAAGAGAACTTCAATAAGAATGAGTATATTGATGCCCTTGACATTGAAAAAAACGTCAGGAGAAAGTCATTTGTTTCTGTGTTTCACCAAATGTGAGATTCTACCCTTACTGATATTCAAAACACAGGCCTCAAATTCAAGGAGCCATAAAAAACTAAAAACCTACCATTGAACTTATTTGCAAAGACAGAAGATAGAAAATAATTAAGAAATGAAATAATGAGCAAGAAAAGGACTTCAGCAATATCATACCTGTCACAGGAGAAAGAAAAAAGAGATTTAAGCTATTTAAAGGTGAGAAACCTTCTTACTGAAGTATTAATATTTAAAGAAAGCTTTACCCCAAATAATAAAATGATACAGAGAACTTAATATGCAGAAAAATAAACAGCAAAGGAAACAGTAGTAAGTGATCCTTGATATCTGGGTTTTAATGGCTAAAGATAGCCTGTTTAGGATTATGTAATACCAATACTAGAGAAAGTTTCCCAAATCAGAAGAGTCACAGAGAATTTATATTAGAAACTAATGATCTGAAAAGAAAAGAAAAAAAAAAAAGCTTGGAAATGAAGGTTGAGAGAGAGGAAGTTATGTACGTGTATTCTGAAAGTATAATGGAAAAATGAGGGGAAAACTCATTGGGAGTTTTCCCATAGTCATTCTGATAGTCAATGGAAGGAGAGGAAGTAAAATTATTATAAAGATCATATCCTTCTCTTTAGAGGGAAGTAAAATGCCATGGTTTAGGAAAATACATCTCAGTTATGAAAAACAGCTATATTTTTTAAAAACAAATATTGGCCATTCATATCTAATTAGGAGAATAGGTACAAAAAAAGCAATTATTTAAAGATACAGGCAATTGGAATAGACAGAAACTGTGAGGTAGTTAGAATAGAAAAAGGAGTCCAAAATGGCAGTGATTAAAAGACAAAGAAAGGGAAAAGCCTAGGAAAATGGAGCAAAAGAAAATCTGAAGACCAGCCTTCCTGGGTAGCCCAGTTTACATAGAGCAGGCTCAGGAGGAGGAGACAAAAACATATAAAAAGAGGAGCCAAGATTGAGCTTCTCATTTGGGGTTGGCCTGCCCCCACACCTCGAGGGTATACTATTCTTTGCTTGCCAAATAAAACTGAGCTGTAACAGAGATGTAACACTGTTCCACCTTTCAAATCTTTGCTGTGGTGATACAGAACAGAGGAAATTACACACTCCCCCGACATATCGATAAACAAAACAAAGTCCCTACTCTCATGGAGTTTACATTCAGTAGGAGGAGATAAAATGAATTTAGTTTTAGGAGGTGATATTTCTATATAGAAAAATGAAACAGCATGAATGAGAGACAATGATGGATGATCAAGGAAAGTGTTTCTCATAGTATGGAAAAGATCAAATCTGGAAGCATATTTTGCTGATTTGGAAAATAGAATGTCCTGATATTAAAATGATAATAACAATAATAATAATGAGCAGGGGGTTCAGAAATAAGAGGTCAGAGAAATATTAAGGGCCAACACTTTATCCATAGTGAAGAATGAATTTTATTTTAAATGACATTGCAGCCACTGGAAGTTTTTATGCAGAGAGAAATAAGATGCTTTATGAATGCTTTAAATGATTCACCTTTGTTGAAAATAAGAGTAGAAGCAAAAGGGTAAAGACAGGGTGAACATCACTATAGATTTTTTTTTTCTTAATTTGGTAAGTTTCCCATGTATAGAAAAAAGGTGATGACAAACTCTATGCCTAACAATGACCTCTGCAAGAGAATATTTGCTCTCCAATATCAGCTGATCAAATTCTTTAGAAATACAGCCCCATGCTTTTTGGTAGGATACATCCCATTTAGCGTAAAAATTGCATTTCCTCCTATATTTAGCAGCCATACATGGAAAGGTGACTATGCTCATAACAGTAGGAAGGAAACATAAATTTTATACCTCTTCATGAAATTCATGTGATGCCAGTGCTGGAACTACTACTGTGGACCATGAAATGACCCTGGAAATTAAATACATGCACAGCAAAGCACAGATAAAAATACCTTAAATAACTACAACAGAAAACTACACCAGCCCTGGACTACTTACAGCTGGCCTTTTATTTGAGAAAGAAATACACTTCACTATCTTCTTTTAATCATAGCTATTTGGGGTTTCTGTCTGAATATAACCATAACTGATGCAATTAAGCAAACAAATTAAAGCATCTTCCTGAAACCTTAGCCAGTGAAAATTTCTCCCAGTACACATGAGCTAAGTACATGGAGCTACTATTACAAATATTTTGGTCGAACATATTGTGAGCAATTATAGCAGCAAAACTGCATTAATAACTACAAATGCACATTTTGAAAAGGAGAATTTATTTCCATTTGTTAACGAACTTTGAGTAAGTGAGATTTACTACCAAGATTCCAATTAGGACCTCAGGAAAGGATTTATAATCTTCCACCTACCAATCAATTTTGGCCACTAGCTAAATAGATTTTCTTCTCAGGGACACTAAAATAAAGGGAAATGAACTCTTTTTTTTTATAATTAGCATATAATTGATATCCAGTAATGTTTTAAGCATCAGGTTATTGATTCCAGTTTATTTTTAAGCATTCAGATAGTGTGAAACTTTGATTTCCATGGAAACATAACAAAAAAGGAATTAGAAAGTGCTAACTTATTTCATTTTGACTAACTGCCTAATTTTTATGACTTAGGTATAGGGTTTGTGAGTCAGTGCTTAATTTCATGGCTGTCACAAAACTTAGAGTTTTCAAAAAAAAAAAAGTGTTGTAAAAAATTACAAATAAAATTTTCTCAGTGACAGTCAGTCTTGTGATATTCTTGAACAGGAATTTCATATTTTCTAATTATAAATAAAATGCATACTTATTAACATATATTTGGAAAATACAAAATATTATAAAATCTCTCCTCAAAAAAAAAACCTTTGGACATATGTAAAAAACACTTGTATCTTCTTAGATAAACAGCAATTTTTCATTTTGTCATTTTATGAAGTTCCTTTACCCATTTGAAATAATTTACTACTAGAATAATTAGAAGGCTGCTATTCTTTATTTTTGAAACATTGTAAGATATTTAGTTTTATACTTATTTATAAATGTACATTTTGAAATTAGAAAAATGTGTAATTGAAAGTGTTACTTGATCCTAGTAAAAATGTCCAGGATGCCTACAAAACCCTGGAAAATTTGTTTATATAGCTACCATTCCTTAGGACAGTCAAATCTGAACTAGAGCATAGCTCTTCTCTTGCTTAAAAAAATGTTTAAAAAGCTCATTTTTCCTACCCTGCCAAAAGAACAGCTCATTGACCTGTGAAACTTTAAAATATAAGACCACAGTAAGACTTATCCTCATAAAGTTACTAACTTTAAGGAAAAAGAAAAAGAAAATCTACAAAGGTCTAGGAAAAAAAAAAAAAAGGCTGCCCATAAAAAACAAACCAACAAATAACTGGCATTATTTTATAGTTTTCAATATACACTCAACAACACCAGAAGCCAGAAGCCATTAGGTCAACTTTGACAAGTAAGTGTGTGGAAAAAGACACATGCTGATGATCCTTTACCCAATTAAGTTTATTTTTACATGCAAAAGAAATAGAAGATATGTTTAAATGATTTAATGATTCAACAATGTAATCATATACACCTACAGAAAGTTGAAGATATAATTTTGCCAAATGAAAGAAAAATTAACTCACAAAGAAGGAAGCCATTTCAGGCCTCCCTGTCCATCACCAACTCCCAGAACCTGCTCAAACTCATGTCCATGGCATCGGTGATGTGATCTAACCATCTCATCCTCTATCATTCTTCACCTGCCTTCAATCTTTCCCAGCATCAGGGCCTTTTCCAACGAGTTGGTTCTTTGCATCAGGTGGCCAAAGTATTGGAGTTTCAGCTTCAACATCAGTCCTTCCAATGAATATTCAGGACTGATTTCCTTTAGGATGGACTGGTTGGATCTTCTTGCAGTCAAAAGGACTCTCAAGAGTTTTCTCCCAAAACCACAGTTCAAGAGCATTGTCTTTGACACTCAAATTTCTTTATAGTCCAACTCTCATATTCGTACATGACTACTGGAAAAACCATAGCTTCAACTAGATGGACTTTTATTGGTAAAGTAATGTCTCTGCTTTTTAATATGCTGTTTAAGTTGGTCATAACTTTTCTTCCAAGGAGCAAGCATCTTTTAATTTCATGGCTGCAGTCACCATCTGCAGTGATTTTGGAGCCCCCCAAAATAAAGTCACTGTTTCCATTGTTTCCCCATCTATTTGCCATGAATTGATGGGACCATATGCCATAACTTTAGTTTTTTGAATGTTGAGCTTTAAATCAACTTTTTCATTTTCCTCTTTCACTTTCCTCAAGAGGTTCTTTAGTTCTTCACTTTCTGCCATAAGGGTAGTGTCATCTGTGTATCTGAAGTTATTGATATTTCTCCCAGCAATATCAATATTGGTTCCAGCTTGTGCTTCATCCAGCCTGGCATTTTGCATGATGTACTCTGCATATAAGTTAAATAAGCAGGGTGACAATATACAGCCCTGACATACTCCTTTCCCAATTTTAGGCCAGTCTGTTGTTCCAAGTCCAGTTCTAACTGTTGCTTCTTGACCTGCATAAAGATTTCTCAAGAGGCAGGTCAGGTGGTCTGGTATTCCCATCTCTTTAAGAACTTTCCACAGTTTGTTGTGATCCACACATCAAAGGCTTTGGAGTGGTCAATAAAGCAAAAGTAGATGTTTTCCTGGAATGCTCTTGTTTTTTTGATAATTCAGCAGATGTTGCAATTTGATCTCTGGTTCCTCTGCCTTTTCCAAATCCAGCTTGAACATCTGGAATTTCATGATTCACATACTATTGACGCCTGGCTTGGACAATTTTCAGCATTACTTTGCTAGTGTGTGAGATGAGTGCAAATGTGCAGTAGTTTGAACATTCTTTGGCAATGCCTTTCTGTGGGATTAGAATGAAAACTGACCTTTTCCAGTCCTGTGGCCACTGCTGAGTTTTCCAAATTTGCTGGCATATGAGTGTAGCATTTTCACAGCATCATATTTAGGATTTGAAACAGCTCAACTGGAATTCCATCACCTCCAGTAGCTTTGTTCGTAGTGATGCTTCCTAAGACCCATTTGACTTTGGATTCCAGGATGTTTGGCTCTAGGTGAGTGATTACAGCATCGTGGTTAACTGGGTCATGAAGATNGTAGCATTTTCACAGCATCATATTTAGGATTTGAAACAGCTCAACTGGAATTCCATCACCTCCAGTAGCTTTGTTCGTAGTGATGCTTCCTAAGACCCATTTGACTTTGGATTCCAGGATGTTTGGCTCTAGGTGAGTGATTACAGCATCGTGGTTAACTGGGTCATGAAGATCTTTTTTGTATAGTTCTTCTGTGTATTCTTGCCACCTCTTCTTCACATCTTCTACTTCTGTTAGGTCCATACCATTTTTGTCCTTTATTGAGACCATCTTTGCATGAAGAGTTCTTTGGTATCTCTTATTTTCTTGAAGAGATCTCTGGTCTTCCCCACTTATTGTTTTCCTCTATTTCTTTGCATTGATCACTGAGGAAGGCTTTCTTATCTCCCTTGCTATTCTTTGGAACTCTGCATTCAAATGCATATATCATTCCTTTTCTCCTTTGCCTTTAGTTTCTCTTCTATTCATAGCTATTTGTAAGGCCTCCTCAGACAACCATTTTGCCTTTTTGCAGTTCTTTTTCTTGGGGATGGTCTTGATCCTGCCTCCTGTACAATGTAACAAACCTCCGTCCATAGTTCTTCAGGCACTCTGTCTATTAGATCTAATCCCCTGAATCTATTTGTCACTTCCACTGTATAATTGTAAGGGATTTGATTTAGGTCATACCTGAATGGTCTAGTGGTTTTCCTAAAATGTTAAATTAATAAACATAAAAATATACTGATTGATTCCCAAATAATTTAAATATATGGTAAAGTTTAAAACTCTTGCTTGGAATATCTTATTGACTCATTCAAGTCCCACAGTCTCTGTGCTTCCAATTTTTTTGCTCCAGTTTAATGGATACATCCTCTGTGTAAAGTTCAGGTATACGAGAGAGAATGATTTGATACACATTGATACTGTAAAACTATCATCAAAATAAGTTTTGTTAACATGTCCATCACCTCACACAATCACCATAATTTTTCCTGTGGTGATACCATTTAAGATGTCTCTTAGTAACTTTTGAGCATATAATACAGCATTGTTAACTATAATGTTCAGTGTCTAATCTTGTATATCCAACCCCAGCTGCTCCTCTCCCTAGTCTGGTAACAGGCCACAGTTGGATTAAGATTTTGAAAATCTAGATTAGATAATGGAACCCCTTAGATTAAAATCATCCAAGCACTTCTAATTTCACAGAGAATAAAATTCAAATTTGTAACCAGAGATTATGAATCTCTGTGATCATGCATCCATTCATCTCTCCAGCATCAATTCACACTGCTCTCTCTCTTGTTCAGTGAGCTCTAGTCACATTTTGTGGACTGCATTTTCCCCCTCAAGCCTCTTAACTTAAACATCCATTGGCTCAGAAGTATCTTCTCATAGACTGATTGTTTGACTGATTTCTTCTCATCCTTTAACTCAGCTACAGTTTCACCTGCTCAGAAAGGCCTTACCTCATCACAAAATGTTAAATATGTTCTCAGCACTTAATTCTGTGGAAGTACCCTGCACACTTTAATCACAGCAGTGATGTCTGTAGTCTTGTAGTTTTTTTCCAGAAAATCACATTTAATGTTTTATTACTATTTAGGCTTTTAAATTGTAAACACACATATATATGTCAGTCACATATATAGCTTTAAGATATATCAGATTTATCACTCCCTTCAATATAGAAAGTGATTTAGGTAGAAATAATATAAAAGACAGATTTGTATGACAAATGCTGCTCAAGATGATTAATGCTATATTAAAAGTAAATTAATATTGCTATGGAAGCATTGAAGACTTTCATTTGAATAGTTTACTGATCTGGACATTTAGAGTTTTTAGCAATAGTATCATTTCTACATTTATCTTCCCTGCCTCATCTCACTGAAAGCTTTTACTTTGAAATAACATTTGGGATTATAAACCTTTGAATAATATTATTAAACATTGCTTTCATCTTAAATGCAAGAATCTTACTGATCATCATACCTCTAATTGTATTTTGCATTCAAAAATCAAAGACATAAAATTGTAAGATACATTGAAACTATGAAAAACAAAAGTCATGTTGACCT
>SJYS01005082.1:225184-239707 GCA_006410695.1 Philantomba maxwellii | reverse complement strand
TCAGTCAAAAATATTCATGAGCAACTATATGTTTTTTATCTTCTAGGTTCTTGGGTACATGATTGAATAAAACAGAAAATATCCATTGCCCTTGTGAGTTTATATTTTATAAAGAGTTGAGGGACATGAAGAATAAACACGGTAACTAAAGTATAGAACATAGTAAAAAGTTAAACGTGCTGTGGAAAAACAGGAAGAATCAAGAGAGACTGTGATGCAAAGTGACATTTGAGTAAAGTATGCTAAGAGAGAGAGAGAAAACCACATGTACAACCAGGAAGAGAGATGGAGCGCGTCTCAGGCAGAGTGAATAACTGCTCGCATGACCCTAATTGCCTGCCATATTTGGGGAGGTCTCAGGGGAGAGTGGGAGAAGAGGAGATAAGAGTTGGAGCTACCACAAATGAAATGATTGAATGACAGTTTGTCTCTTCCCACTAATATATATCTAAGCTATAACTATCTATGTGATAAATATATAACAAACTAACCCTCTTAAAGAATATTCTTTGTCCTAGGTATTTCCTCAAGCCCTGTGCCTTAAGCTGGGGCTCTGATGGTGCTGGGAACCCCTACTGAATGAAAAGGCTTTACCATCAAAGAGATCTGCATTTAAGCCCTGGCTTCACCACTAAGGAAATAATGTTATTACACAAGTATTTACTTTTTCTAAGCCTCCATCTTCTTATATGTAAGATTTAGAAAATCATACTACCTGCTTTATAGTTTTGTTCTAAGTATTAATGTAGATGGTATTTAGCACAAAGACACCATAGAGTACTTATTTCATGGTGTGTACATATGTGTTCAGTGACTTCCAACTCTTTGCAGCCCTATGAACTGCCAGGCTCCACTCTCCGTGGGGTTTTCCAGGCAGAAATACTGGAGTGGAGTTACCACTTCCTCCTCCCATTATTATTATTATTGCTATTATAATTTTTGCTACTCTGTCATCACAACTACTTCATCATTTTCTCCATATTAGCTCCCACTGTTCTCAGGCCATTTGCTAGAGATAAGCTGAAATAAATGCCAATTCTATACTATGTTTATATCTCTTTTATTTTGCCTAAATTCTAACTATCTTTATGCCTTACAAAGTCCATGATGTTCATTTATGTGAATTTTCTATATATTTTCCCTCACCTTGAAAATCTTCCAGCCCTTGATCTCTCTACCATTAATTTGGCACTGGTCAATTGCTAGACTCTATTGTTAGTTTTATTTCATAGTTTATAGCCTGCTTCCCCAATGTTTTTAAGCTCCTTAAAGACAGGAAAACTACTTCTAAATAGTTATTATAAAAATGTCTTATATATGGTAGGCACTCCATCAATTTTGTTGATTTAGTGTTTGAGGAAAAGATAATGCATCCCTTTTATTACAAAGTGGAGTAGAGTTTGCAGTTATGGCTGGGGTCACTTTGTTAATAAAAGAACTACTGGCAGGATGTTTAAATTATAGTTATGCTTCTAACGTATACTGCAAAATGAAGTACAGTTGTGTGCCTTACTTCTTCATCTCATCTAGAGAGAGAGGTAGTAGGTAGTAAAGCTGTTGGGGGTGATATAAAACTTTTAAAAACCTGCTGGAAAACCGCAGAAAACAAATTGGGAACCAGGACTAGAATGGCAGGAACATAGGTCTAGTTCCCAGAACTATTGTAAAGTAATAAAAGTCTTTCCACCAACCTCATTTAGATCACTATCATCTGCCCCAGCTGCCTAGGATGGTATAAGTTAACTATTGGCACACCCCAAACCTGTCTGCTGCTGTGATTACACCATTTACCTCTGTTTGTTTCCCAATAGGTTTTCCAATGCATGTCAATCCATATGCTAAGTCTAAATTGAAATACTGATGAAAAGGTCATGCTTTCCCCCATATACATTATCTGGACGTGAAGAGTGAAAACATAAATTCCAGTGCCAAGATTGTTTTAGTCTGGTCTTAGATCTGGAATGGAAAGTAGAGGAATACAAACTTTAAACAAATAAAGGTTGAAAGTTTGGTAGCTCTACTATAGTATTAGAATATTACCATCAGTTCTTAATTATAAAATGGTTTATTAAAAATATTCAGCATAAGAGATTTCATTTTAAAGTTTCTGATAAATATCTAAAATCATAACATTTATTTTAAAAACTGCACATTTTATAATATTACTTTGCAAAAGGATACTAGTTTAGAAACAAAATGTGTCAGTTAGTCTTATTTTTAAATGAGGGTCAAACCTTTCTAATGCATCATTATCATGGGACTGATTAAAAATAAATGTAAACCCTAAATGTGGCCATATTTTGTAAACTAATGATACAATAAATTGTTTCAACAACTGACAAATAATTGTAGCAGAAAAACAGTGATGAAGACTTTGATTTATTTTCTCCCCAAAGAGAATTAGCAAGCAATGTACTGAATGGCTGATTGTGGATCAGTTAGGTAGGCCTCCCGAGAGCAAATGACATCTTAAACATCAACTGTGCCCTTCTGGGTGATTTAGTTAGAAGCACATGGGCTCTGGTGTTTCAGAACCTGAGATGAAATTCCTGCTTTACCAGTTGTCACCTTTATAGACAATCAAGAAATGGGACCACTTCATGTCTCATTAAAAGAGATAATGATAGCAGTAACTAATTGTGACTTTTCTGAGTGTACACAAGGTAATCTATTTAAACATTGTACTTAAGGGTTTAACATCAACAATTATTGTGATGAATAAACATGTGAATCATGGCACCTAGAATTCAGTTTCATCCTTTAATATTGATGTTTAGGTCTTAAGGATTCAAAACCTTATGGAATCTTAGGAATGAAGTTAAGATGAGACACCATAAACAATAGGCACTTAAGATGGGGTCAATTATCTAAGCACAAAGCAAGAATTGTAAGATTCAGCAAAATTGGAAAGAGATTCACAGGAGTCTTAAGTTTACATAAATTCTAAAATGTTTGTACTGTTCATCATAAGTAAAAACAATAATAATAATAAATAACAATAAATAGTAAAGCCTTTAATTAATCTCTTTTTCTTCAGGAAAACAGGAACTTAGCTTAAGGAATCAGAAACTCAAATAGATTTTTGTTCATGACAAGAAAGGAATCATACTTCATCATTTTAACACCTCTGTTTTTACAAAGTGATGAATTTTCTTTTCTCCGAGCAAATGGGCTTTAAACCTATACCAGAATTAGGCAGTTTTAGGTAGAAAATTAGGTAAAAAATTTAACAATATACAAATCACTTTTAAATGATACATTTTATTATGGAGATGTGTTTGTAAAAATGCATGGATGGTCTATTTAACTTTTAAAATAATTATTGGTTCAATGCATGTACATTTTATTACTGCATATAAAATTAACTGAAAAGTGGAAAGTCAGGCATGGTAAAAAAAAAATACCCACAGAATCCATAAAAGAAATCATATGAGATGGAAATGAAAAAAAAACTATGTCTCCTATTACTTTTGTGTCAGTTCAGTTCAGTCGCTCAATCGTGTCCGACTCTTTGCGACCCCATGAATCACAGCACGCCAGGCCTCCCTGTTCATCACCACCTCTCGGAGTTCACTCAGATTCACGTCCATCGAGTCAGTGATGCCATCCAGCCATCTCATCCTTGGTCGTCCCCTTCTCCTCCTGCCCCCAATCCCTCCCAGCATCAGAGTCTTTTCCAATGAGTCAACTCTTCGCATGAGGTGGCCAAAGTACTGGAGTTTCAGCTTTAGCATCATTCCTTCCAAAGAAATCCCAGGGCTGATCTCCTTCAGAATGGACTGGTTGGATCTCCTTGCAGTCCAAGGGACTCTCAAGAGTCTTCTCCAGCACCACAGTTCAAAAGCATCAATTCTTCGGCGCTCAGCCTTCTTCACAGTCCAACTCTCACATCCATACATGACCACAGGAAAAACCATAGCTTTGACTAGATGGACCTTAGTTGGCAAAGTAATGTCTCTGCTTTTGAAAATGCTATCTAGGTTGGACATAGAAAAATTTAAAAGAGGAAAGAAAGAAAGATTGGAATCAGTGTGCTAAGTACTCTAAGTATGAATAGGAGTTAAATATGCTCCAATGCAGGAATGGAGAAAATCTGAAATACAACTAAGACATTTGTAAAAAATAATTTTGTGGAAAGTGGCAATGATGAAATTGGAAATCAATAATGTTTGGGCTTCCCTGATAGCTCAGTTGGTAAAGAATCTGCCTGCAATGTGGGAGACCTGGGTTTGATCTCTGGGTTGGGAAGATCCCCTGGAGAAGGGAAGGGGTAACCCACTCCAGTATTCTGCNAAATACAACTAAGACATTTGTAAAAAATAATTTTGTGGAAAGTGGCAATGATGAAATTGGAAATCAATAATGTTTGGGCTTCCCTGATAGCTCAGTTGGTAAAGAATCTGCCTGCAATGTGGGAGACCTGGGTTTGATCTCTGGGTTGGGAAGATCCCCTGGAGAAGGGAAGGGGTAACCCACTCCAGTATTCTGCCCTGGAGAATTCCATGGACTATATAGTCCATGGGGTCACAAAGAGTCGGACACAACTAAGCGACTTTCACCACCAATGTTTGGGCGAGTACAGCTATGTAAGAAAAAACATGCCTGTGTTTTAACTTTTATTTGATTTCAGAACGAATCACACATAAAATCTGAATGACACATGAAACAGAAAGTTTCCAAATTAAGAAATATTTTTAATGTGACACATGTCTTTTTTGATATAAAATTACATGTATAGTTTTAACTCTCAAATACATATTATAAATTGAATAAAATACAGATACTGAGTTAGCTGAGGTGGGCAGGGTGACCCTATGTGAACAAAAAACATAACATTAAAATATTTTTGCCACTGGGAAGATTCAAGATTAAACAAACACAGAGGCTGTAGTGTACTTAAAATCAAACTCTTGGATCATTACATGTGAGAGGCTGGATTTGGTGGGAGTAAGGCCACAATAACTACAACAGTCTAAGAGTCACATTTCAAAGCTGAATTAGCAATTTGAACTCCCGGGACACAGAAGCAGAAGAACAATGCGTACAACAGTGAAAAGTAATTCTCCTAGCATAATCACAGGGCTCTGTACAGGCCTGCACTCACTAAGTTAAAAAGACCTTGGAAAACTTGAAGAAGGTTTAAGGACAAGCAATAAACATGATTAATAGCTTGGAAAATAGAATCTCAGAGGAAAGGTTAAGGGAACTAATATTATTTAAGTTGGAAAATAGGCTGGGGAAACAAGTTGGTTTTCAATTACATGAAGGATTATTACATAGAAGGTGCTGATCGTACTCTGATGCCACAGAGGGCAGAACAAGAATAAGTGAGCTTGAAATGTTGTATAAAGTGATTTAGGTTGGCTAAAAGAAAGAACCTCCATCAGGACTGCAAACCATTAAAATGGAAAGCACTAAATTTCTTTCTGTATAGACCTTTCAAAATGCACTTGAAACTTATTTGTCTAGGAAAGTTTACATGAAACCCAGCCTAGTGGGTGNAGAACCTCCATCAGGACTGCAAACCATTAAAATGGAAAGCACTAAATTTCTTTCTGTATAGACCTTTCAAAATGCACTTGAAACTTATTTGTCTAGGAAAGTTTACATGAAACCCAGCCTAGTGGGTGGGGAGTAAAGAGAAACACAGGAAGTATTCACAAGGACTGTTTTTTCCAAGCTTCCTGCCACTTTAAATTGTGAATGTTTGCGTTATGGATTCATTATGGTACATATAGCTTAAGTGTGCACATACCCTTGTTTAATGTAGCAAACTTAAGAACTGCAACTCTAAAACTTCTTGGTGTAGCTATTCAAGTAATTTTAGCTTGTTTACAAATTTAAGTTCTTGAAATTACTGGCAACTAATTGCATTTTTGTTTCTGGGTTTCTCAACCCCTTCCTTGCAATACATTTTTTGCTTGTTCTTTTAGACATGAATCAAACCAATTAAATATTCTTTCATAAGGTAATAAAAATAATGTATTTTCTTCCAAAAGATTTTATTTACTTAGAAAAATAGGCTATTCTCTGAACACCTGCACACTTAATTCTCTTAGAGTTAAATTATACAAGAATTCCATACCACTGATTTCTGAAGCTTGTGCTAACAAAGATAAATGAAAGCAGGAATTGCAATAAAATTTTGCAAACAATTCTGTTAGAGCTTGTCAAATACACACAAGATATGGGTTCTAACTCCTTTCATTTATGTGTCAATGTTATGAACATCACTAAATGAAAATATGGACTACTGAGTACAGTCTGTACACAACAGGATAAAAATGAAAACTCAAGCAGGAAGCTTTTAACTATTTCATTGGTGATGATGTTTTTTTTTTTTTCCCTGCTTGTAAAATATTTCATTTTCTTTAAAATACATCACAATTAAATGAACATTNTTTATGTGTCAATGTTATGAACATCACTAAATGAAAATATGGACTACTGAGTACAGTCTGTACACAACAGGATAAAAATGAAAACTCAAGCAGGAAGCTTTTAACTATTTCATTGGTGATGATGTTTTTTTTTTTTTTCCCTGCTTGTAAAATATTTCATTTTCTTTAAAATACATCACAATTAAATGAACATTTCTACCAAATACAAATAGGCAGTATAAACTTTATTTTGAAAAAAAAAAAAAAAGACTTTTTTACTTTAAAGAACATCTGTTACTTTAAGTTTGGGAAGTGCTTTGTAGTCACTAAATTTAATTCTTTATAATGTCAATAGCAATGAAGGCAAGTGATAGGTATCATTTCTTCTTCTAAGATGAGAAATGGAGCCATAAAAAAGTGAATTACCATATTTATATAATAAGTTGTTGAAAAGATGGAATTGTAACTTAAAGTTCCTGACTCAAAGTTTTTGTGCTGTGATTCTACAAAGAGACTCTGAAAAGTTGTTGCTGTTCAGCCTTTTGAACAACAAAACAACTCTTGTTTTTGTTGTTCATCGTTAACTTGTGTCTGACTCATTGAGACCATATGGACGATAGCACGCAGGGTTCCCTGTCCTTCACTGTTTTCCAGAGTTTGTTCAAATTCATGTCCATTGAGTTGGTGATGCTATCCAACCATCTCATCCTCTGAAGCACTCATCTCCTTTTGCTTTTAATCTTTCCTAGCATCAGGATCTTTTCCAATGAATTGGCTCTTTGCATCTGATGGCTACAGTGTTGGAGATTCAGCATTAATCCCTCCAATGAGTATTCAGGGATGACTTTCTTTAGGGTTGATTGGTTTGATCTCTGCTGTCCAAGGGGCTTTCAAGAGTCTTTTCCAGACCACAATTCAAAATCATCAACTGATGAATTCAAAAAGTATGTGTGGCATATTACCATCATGAGATCATTACTTAAGAAGTATCAGACTCGGTTTTCATTTCAAAGTATCATATGATGTCTTTGAACTGTGGTGCTGGAGAAGACTTAGTTTTTATTCAAAGTATCATGATGCCTTTCGAAGTATCAGTTTGATGCCTTTGAACTGTGGTGCTGGAGAAGACTCTTGAGATTCCTCTGGACAGCAAGGAGACTGAAACAGTCAATCCTATAGGAAATCAACCCTGAACATTCACCAGAAGGACTGATACTGAATCTGAAGCTCCAATACTTTGGCCACCTGATTTCGAAGAACTGACTCATTGGAAAAGACCTTGACGCTGGGAAAGATTGAAGGCAGGAGGAGAAGGGGATGATGGAGGATGAGAAGGTTGGATGGCAACACCAACTCAATGGACATGAGTCTGACCAAGCTCTGGGAGATAGTGAAGGACAGGGAAGGCTGGCATGCTAAAGTCCATGGGGTTGCAAAGAGTCAAACACAACTGACCAAGTGAACAACAACATCATATGAGAAGATGCTCAAATTCCTTACTCAAAGGAATTCACTTTCATCACCAAGGGATAGGACTGAAATGAATCATCCTTCTTAGTGTTACAATTCTAGGTTCCTAAGAGTTCTTTGCCATTTGGACATAATATAAAAGACAGTGAATTGGACTTATTCACTTCAAATGTGTCAGCAGCAAAATTGTTTTAGCTATTTCTGAACAAAATCATGACAAGCACATATCCAAATCTTTTCAGAATTACAGGTAAAAAGCCAGCAAATAAAGTACTTCCTACCATTAACCAAAATTCCCATTGTATGATAACAATCCTTACACAGGGCCTTAGAGTTCTAGATAAGAAACAAGTGGAAAAGACCAGAGGCCAACAAGAAATACTGTGGAACTGTCCTATGTCACACTCTTCTGAGGAGAGGAAGTCCACACTCAAATTCATGAAATTTGAGGTTGTCGCTGATGTTCAGTCACTCAGTCATGTTCGACTGTGACCCTGTGGGCTGCAGCACTCCAGGCTTCCCTGTCCTTCACCATTTCCTGGAGCTTGCTCAAACTCATTTCCATTGAGTCAGTGATGCCAGCTGACCATCTCATCCTCCATCATCCCCCTCCTCTCCTGCCTTCAATTTTCCCCAGCATCTGGGTCTTATCTAATGGGTTGGCTCTTTGCATTAGGTAGCCAAAGTATTGGAACTTCAGCTTCAGCATCAGTGCTTCTAATTAATATTCAGGACTGATTTTTGTAGGAATTTGAAAATGCTGAAAAGCTGCCGTGCTTTCTCTTTGTGTTTCTTTAGTTATAAAATGGTGGCATCTGCATACAGATTTTCTAACCCTATTAGAAAAGAAGCTCACTCAATACTAATCAGGGGAGGCTATGATTTTTATAAGAAGACATGCCAAACTTGTAGCAAATTGTTAGAAAAATAATCTGGGAAATGCCAATCCTCTCCTTTCAAAGCCACTCTAATTTCATTCTTTTTGGGTTTTAGTTTTTGACATTGACAAGCTTTTCTTCTCTGCTACTTCACCAAGCTTGGACATAATGTCATATTCTTGTTTTTTTTTCCCCATTTTTCCTCACATGGCTTAGCGAGCCAGTCCACATGGCAAAATGCATATTCGTACAGCACTCTCATCCTTTATCAAGTTCTGCTTTTGAAGAGTTTGCCAATAACATGATCCTTTATACACTGACATTAACTCATTTCTATATAAGGGCCACATTTTACAGAACATGTTAAAATATATTAAAAGCCCAAATAACTAGCATGCAAATAACACCAACATTTTTGCATGAACATTTTACATTCCAGCAAGTGATGCTGATAGACTTCAAACTTCTGAATTCAAGTTCTTTATGAGTTCCCATTGCTTTGCTAAAATGCTTGTTTTAAGGCAAAAGTATTTGGGAGGAAGACCTTTTGCAGCTAGCATACAAAAAAGTTTAAATATTATCATTTTCTATCAGTGACATCATTTTCCCTAAGATATGCCTCCAATTTCTTTGTTTTCAGTTTACATGAGCAGATTTAGATTTAAGTCACAAAAAGACAGAAATCATATGCTTTAATCTTTATGTCCCCTTTGCTATAGTATCATCTAACAGTGTTTGGAGGCTTCCTTTACATATTATTTCATGAAATGTTTATAAAAACAGTATTATTTTCTTCACTATCAATATGAAGAAAATGGAACAGAGAGATACAAAATAACTTCATCACTTTATAAATTTTATAAGCAGTGGAACAAAGAAGAAATACAGGGAGTCTGAAAGAGAAGAATTACTTTCTCTGAACTACTATGCAATAGTGAAGTAGTTCTATGCACATGTACCTTCCATAGAGTAAAATATATATATACACACATACATACATGGGCTTCCCTGGTGGCTCAGATGGTAAAGAATCTGTCTACAATGCAGGAAACCTGGCTTCGATCCCTGGATCGGGGAGATCCCCTGGAGAAGGGAATGTTTACCCATTCCAGTGTTCTTGCCTGGAGAATGCCAAAGACACGGGAGCATAGGGGGGCTGCAGTCCATGGGGTCGCAAAGAACTGGACATGACTGAGTGACTAACATGATCACATACACATATATACACACAAAGGCACACATTCAGGCAGATAGATTTATAAACTGGCAAACACATAGGTCAACTTGCTACCTAGTGAAAGATATGTTTACTTTTTGGAGAGTCCTAAAAACACAGTCCCACCTCAATAACCCACTGAGGGCTAAGATAAATATTTTAGCCCTCTTGAGATTGTGATCACACAGAACTACCTGTGGTTATATACGTAAAATAGAGTGAAATTCATTTCACAATAATTTTTAAACAAGGAAAGATCTCTGGTTAGAACTGTCACAGTGTTCTGGGGAATAAGCGAAAATATATGACATCTTGTTTTGGGGTAAAATCAATTAATAATGCACAGCAAGAATTTTCCTAAGTTATGAACTATAATCCATAATTTTCTCTTAAGCTTCACTTTTCAAATGTTGGTCAGTGCTTTTATAAGAACAGTATCACCAGAGATGAAAAAATATATATATTGGTGGGCCTCATTCCAGCCTTCTTCAAGGAGAGTCTCTCAGGCTGCAATCATGCAACATGAAAAATTGTCAAGTATCTAGACTGACCTGGATTCATATCAAATTTGAAGATCATCTCCCTAAGATACAAATGATGAAGGTTGACAAACGAGGGAGATAAAGCAAAGGAATCATTTTGTTAAGTCCTCCTACAAGTCAATAACAATGTTTAAGCTTGTCCTGTCTGTGTTTTACTACATGTTTTCCTCATCAGATTATTATATTACATCACCACAGAGTTATGGTGAGGAAGATTAATACGATGCATTTGAATATAGCATAATAAAATGGATTGAAATATTATTTATAGGGATAAAGAGTTTAGAAGAAAAAAATTATGATATTTAGGCAATGCCAAATTTAGAAATGAGTAGGCTGCAAGAGGATTAAAATCCAAAGAGAAACATAATGAATGGCTATAAAGTTACAAAAATAAGGCACTAAGGAAAAAGTAAAAGGTGAGGCAGCTTGTTGAATGTTAATTCAAACTTTGAGATGTAAAGACATATATATGACTTAACAGTTCATTTTTCATAGGTTAAAAATTCAGTACATACTTTCTAAAGTAGAAGGAGCTTGTTCAAATATTATTTAGTTGATGATGAAACAGAGGCCAGTATCCTCAATTATTAAAAAATCAGAATTTTCTCGACAACACATATATTGTGTCTGTGATAGAAGAAAAAAGAGAAAGCAACTATAAATTAACAAATAAATATTTTTTTAAAGTTTGGTCAAAATTACGATACCAAAATTAGATGACTTGTGTGTTTGGTATTTTCATTTGTAAATATTATACTTCCTAAAATAGTGCAATCATGTTTAAGTGAATGATAGTTTTAAATAACTTATGATAGTATTCATTTTATAAATATGTTTTATATCTACTTTATGTCAAGAGATATACTAGGACAAATATACAGGGTATAGAAAAATACCCATTCATGGATCACAGCCTTGTCATGGCGAAGAGGCTTGTATAACTCAATGAAGCTATGGAGCCATGTCATGCAGGGCTACTCTAGGCAGACATGTCATAGGAAAGAGTTTTGACAAAATGCGGTCCACTGGAGAAGGAAGTGGTAACTGACTCCAGCATTCTTTCTTGGAGAAATCCAAGCACAGTATGAAAAGGAAAAAAAAGATATGACACTGGAATATGAGCTCTCAAAGTCAGAAGGTGTCCAATATTCTCCTGGGGAAGAGTAGAAGGCAATTACTAATAGCTCCAAAAAGAATTAAGTGACTGGTTCAAAGCAAAAATGAAGCTCAGTTGTGGATGTGTCTGATGGTGAAAATAAAGTCTGATGCTATAAAGAAAAATATTGCATATGAACTGGGAATGTTAGGTCCATGAATCAGGGTAAATTGGATGTGGTCAAACAGGAAATGGCAAGAGTGAACATCAACATCTCAGGAATCAGTGAACAAAATGGATGAGAACAGGCAAATTTAATCCAAATGACCATTATATCTACTACTGTGGGCAAGAATCCCTTAGAAGAAATGAAGTAGACATCATAGTCAATGAATGAGCCTGAAATTCAGTACTTGGGTGTAATCTCAAAAATGACAGAATGATCTCAGTTTGTTTCTAAGGCAAACTATTTAACAACACAATAATCCAAGTCTATGCCCCAACAACTGATGTCAAAGAAGCTGAAATTGACTGGTTCTATGAAGACCTACAAGACCTTCTAGAATTAACACCAAAAAAGATGTCCTTTTCATCATAAGGGACTGGAATGCCCAACTAGGAAGTCCAGAGATACTCAGAATAACAGGCAAGTTTGGCCTTGGAGTATAAAATGAAGCAGAGCAAAGATGAGAATTTTTTCAAGAGAACATGTTGGTCATAAAAAGTTCCCTTTTCCAACAATCCAAGAGATGACTCTACACATGTACATCACCAGATGGTAAATACTGACATCAGATTGATTATGTTCTTTGCAGCCAAAGATAGAGAAGCTCTTCAGAGTCAGCAAAAACAAGACTAGGAGTTGACTGTGGCTCATATTATCAGCTCCTTATTGCCCAACTCAGGCTTAAATTGAAGAACACAGGGAAAACTACTAGGCCATTCAGGTATGATCTAAATCAAATCCCTTATCATTACACAGTAGAGATGATAGACAGACTCTAGGGATGGGATCTGGTGGACACAGTGCCTGAAGAACTATAGATGAAGGTTTGCAACATTGTACAGGATGCAGTGATCAAAACTATCCCAAGGGAAAAGAAATGCAAGAAGGCAAAGTGGTTGTTTGAGTAGGCTTTACAAATAGTTGAGGAGAAAAGAGAAGCAAAAGGCAAGGGAGAAAGGGGAAGATACATCCAACTGAATGCAGAGTTCCAGAGAACAGCAAGTAAAGATAAGAAATCTTTCTTAAACGAACAATACAAAGAAACAGAGGAAAACAACAAAAGGAGAAAGACTAGCAATCTCTTCAACAAAAATAGAGATTGCAAGGGAACATTTCATGCAAGGATGAACAAAATAAAAGACAAAAATGGTAAGGACTTAACAGAAGCAGAAGAGATTTGAAGAGGTGACAAGAATACACAGAAGAAATATACACAAAAGGTCTTAATGACCTTGATAATCACAACGGTGTGGTCACTCACCTACACCTATACATTCTGGAGTGTGATGTCNGAAGCACTGACTTGTTTGAAAAGATCCTGATGCTGGGAAAGATTGAAGGCAGGAGGAAAAGGGGACGACAGAGGATGAGATGGTTGGATGGCATCACCACTCAATGGACATGGGTTTTGGTGATGGACAGGGAGGCCTGTCGTGCTGCAGTCCATAGGGTTGCAAAGAGTCAAACACGACTGAGAGGCTGAACTGAATTGATGACTTAGTAACTGCTTATGACAGCTATGGGGACAACCATCCCTGTTTGCCAAGGACTTTCCTCCACTTAGTTTCAGAAGTCCCATATCCTTGAAAAAATCTCAGTCTTCAACAAACCTGGATGGTGGGTCACTCTAGAAAATTATGGAATATATTTACATCTTTCTCATTAAAAATATCCTTAAGAATGAAGTGATTCAGTGGATTTGGTCAATACTCATCCTGGAGTAAGAAATGGCAACTCACTCCAGAATTCTTGTCTAGGAAATCCCATGGATAGAGGATACTGGCAGGCTACAGTCCATGGGGTTGTAAAGAGTCGGACGCAGCTTAGCAGCTGAGCATACACACATTGTTTACCATGTGCATCTCCCTGCAGACCTTGCCTTNTACTCATCCTGGAGTAAGAAATGGCAACTCACTCCAGAATTCTTGTCTGGGAAATCCCATGGATAGAGGATACTGGCAGGCTACAGTCCATGGGGTTGTAAAGAGTCGGACGCAGCTTAGCAGCTGAGCATACACACATTGTTTACCATGTGCATCTCCCTGCAGACCTTGCCTTGTTAACCCTCACAGCAGCCCTGTGATGAAAGTAAGCACAGATTATTAAGACATGGAACTGGATTTCAATCCCAGGATTGTCCAGTGCTAAGTTCTTGGCCACAGTATTTAAATGCAGTGAAACAGTACATCATGTTACTGAGTTTTTTCCCATCTCTCAGAAGCTTCCAGATCTACCTCCAAATCAACTAAGCTTTTTAGGTGCTCCCTCCTTTTAAAAAATATTAGACTTTATAAATGCAGATCTGCCTTGAGAAATTAGCTTTCTCAGAACAAATGTGTGTGAAGCTTCTTCAGTTTAGTTGTACTGAAAGTTAATCCATTTGGAGAAAATCTGACCATTGTCTTCTTGGAAGATTGTTTGTTTGTTTATGTAGCTAGCTTACAATTCGCTTGCCTCTGTGAAATAATTGTGGCTGGAGTCACTTTCTCCAAACATCTGATTTAAACATTTATAGTCCCTCAGATTCCATGGGCTTGGGTGAGCTTTTCCAGACAGGTTAGCGATTTCGAGTTTGGCAAGCACTCTGGTTTTTCAGTCTGTTTTTAGTGAAAATCAATTTACACTCTTTGCAAACATGTGACAGCATAAATCAGGCAATTAAGTTCACTCTTAAAACACAATAGGGGCTTGTTTCATTTTAACAAGGAGATG
>SJYS01005082.1:171596-210543 GCA_006410695.1 Philantomba maxwellii | reverse complement strand
TAGTTTTTGCCATACATTGACATGAATCAACCATGTGTTTACATGTTTTCCCCACCCTAAACCCATCCCCATCCCATCTCTCTGGGATGCCAGTGCACCAGCCCTGAGCACACTCATGAACCTGGACTGAAAATCACTTTCACATATGATAATATACATGTTTCAATGCTATTCTCTCCGATCATCCCACCCTCACCTTCTCCCGCAGAGTCCAAAAGACTGTTGAGCATATTTTACTGTAAAAAACTGGAAATCACTAAAAACCTAATTTTTCTGTACTCTCCAACTTTATTTGCAAATTCTTTATGTTATGTCTTTGCTCAATATATACATTCTGAAGTATTCTGCTATTAGCTTCTCAATACTTTGGAAAGAGTTTATTTTGACTTTTCCCCTCAGTTTCTTAGCCTGGTTTTATCAAAGCAGGTCTTGTGTTTTTCACTATCGTGGACTACATTTCTGGTAGATTTTAATGATTTACTCCAACCCCAAACCTCGGGAAAATCCTATAAGTTTTGTGTTTTATTTTTTCTTTCTGCTTTGTGTTTCGAACTGTCAGAAAGCTCAGGATACAGGATTGTGATGTGAGCTTTTCTTTGGGGAAAACTACTTAAAATTTGAGCTAAAGGAGAGAGCCACTTTGCCCGCAAACAGGGNCAAACCTCGGGAAAATCCTATAAGTTTTGTGTTTTATTTTTTCTTTCTGCTTTGTGTTTCGAACTGTCAGAAAGCTCAGGATACAGGATTGTGATGTGAGCTTTTCTTTGGGGAAAACTACTTAAAATTTGAGCTAAAGGAGAGAGCCACTTTGCCCGCAAACAGGGTCTTCAACTGAATGTGGACATGTACATATCTTAACTGATACTGAGTCACTGTGACCAAAATGAAAATCATTGACCAGAGACAGTAAATCCAATGTTTAGGACTACTCCAGCGATGGGCTGGTGCCGACTCTCCTGCTAGTCCAAACTGTTTGGAGAAACTGGCTGAATTCATTACAGAAAAATCAGTCATTGTGTGGCAGATATATTGTGGTGACCCCTAATAATTTAGAATAAATCAAATATATTTACCTATTTATTTTTAAATTTTTCAATTTTGTTATACAATTTTAAAGTCTACTTTCCATTTACAGTTATTACAAAATATTGACCATATTCCCCCGTTACAGGACACATCCTTGAGCCTATCTGACACCCGAGAGGTTGTCCTACCTACCCCACCTCGATACTGCTCCTCCCTCCCCCTCCCCGGTAATCAGTGGCTTGTTCTCTGTAGTAGCGGAGTCTGCTTCTTTTCCTATTTCAGGGTTGCGTTTTTTTTGGTTTTTTTTTTTTTTTGCATTTTTTAGATTCCACATATAAGTGATATACAGCATTTGTCTTTCTCTGTCTGACTTATTTCACTAAGCATTATGCCCTCTAAGTCCATCCATGTTGCTGCAATGGCAAAATTTCATTATTTCTTATGACTGAGTAGTAATCCGTTGTGAGTATATATATAGGCTCCCCTAGTGGCTCATATGGTAAAGAATCTGCCTGCAATGCAGGAAACCTGGGTTCTATCCCTGGGTTAGGAAGATCCCCTAGAGGAGGGCATGGCAACCCACTTAAGTATTCTTGCCTGGAGAAGCCCCATGGCCAGAGGAGCCTGGCAGGCTATAGTCCATGGGGTTGCAAAGAGTCAGACACAACTGAGAAACTAAGCACAGCATCTTTATATATAATCTTTATCCACTTATCTGTCAATGGATATTTAGGTTGCTTCCATATCCTGGCAATTGTAAATAATCCTTCTGTAAACACTGGGCTGCATGCATCTTTCTGAATCAGAGCTTTTGTTTTTATTTTGGATATATACCCCTGGAGTGGAACTCCTAAGTCATATGGTAGCATTTTAAATTAATATCAGGAGCCTATTGACAGAAGCTACATAAAGTACAATAGCATTTAGTTTAGGACAGTGTTTTACTTCCACATCTCGGACACATTCAGACACTGGTCTATTTGCATATTCATCTCCATCACCACACCTGGATTCTAGTCACTGAGACTTACTGGAATGAACTCCAAAGCATACAGGTGCTTTTGTGATTTAATCCAAGAGTAAACCTTGAATGAGATGGTTGGGAACAGTTTAAAAATATCTCCATGTGTTTTCTAAACCTAAGGTCCCATGGAGTAATTTCCAGATGTAGTGGTCATAGATGAAGTTTATGTCAGCCCTGAAACTTTTGAAAATCATTTCTATATTTTAAGGTAGCTTTTTGCATTATAATTCTGTCTTCTCCAAGTTCAAGCCTAGGATTTCACCTTTCTGTCCCCTTTGCAGGTGAGACTCAGCCATACAATCTAGGTCCCAACAATAAGATGGAACCAAGATGATGACTTCCCTATAGCAGAGAGAACCCTGAGGAATAAGGCCTGTGCAGAGATCCAACCAGTCCATTCTGAAGGAGATCAACCCTGGGATTTCTTTGGAAATAATGTTGCTAAAGCTGAAACTCCAGTACTTTGGCCAACTCATGCAAAGAGTTGACTCATTGGAAAAGACTCTGGGAGGGATTGGGGGCAGGAGGAGAAGGGGACGACAGAGGATGAGATGGCTGGATGGCATCACAGATTCGATGGACGTGAGTCTGAGTGAACTCCGAGAGATGGTGATGGACAGGGAGGCCTGGCGTGCTGCGATTCATGGGGTCGCAAAGAGTTGGACATGACTGAGCGACTGAACTGGACTGAACTGAGTGTTCATTTTGCTGACCTGTGGAGAAATATATAAGGACGTCCCAGGTGGTGCTAGTGGTAGAAAACCCACCTGGCAATGCAGGAGACATTAGAGACACGGATTCCAACCCTGGGTTGGGAAGATCCCCTGGAAACCCATTCCAATAGTCTTACCCAGAGAATCCCATGGACAGAGGAGCCTGGCTGGCTACAGTCCGTAGGGTCACAAAGAGTCAGACATGACTGACTTAGCACGCGTGTAGAAGAATATGGCATAGGAGCACAGGACATTGAGCTACCAGATGCAACAGGGACAGAGGTCCTAGATTAACTTTCCAAGTATCTATGCTCATCTTCCCAGGGAAGGGGTACCCTATGTCAGTGGAAGTGGTATTATGCCTGCAAGCGTTCCAGTGGTATATTTGGATTTTCTTCCTGATATAGAGGTTCTGAGTCTAATTTATTGGACCTTAGACGGATTATGTGAACTTCAGAGTATGACTTAATAAATTTGCTTAGTGTTTAAACTAGCTGGAGTAGATTCTGTTGCTTGCAATTAAGAACATTTACCAATGTAGAAGAGCTTCCCAGGTGGCTCAGTGGTAAAGAATCCACCTTCCAATGCAGGAGGCACAGAAGATGTGGGTTTGAACCCTGGGTCAGGAAGACTCCCGGAGGAGGAAATGACACCCCACTCCAGTATTCTTGCTTGGAGACTCCCAGGGACAGAGAAGCCTTGCAGTCCATGGAGTCGCAAAGGGTCGAGCATGACTGAGCATACATGCATGCACCAATGCAGAAACTGGGATCAGAAGTGATTGTAAGCAATAAACCTTCAAGGAAATAGGAATCTGTGGATTTACTGTTAGGTTGCATTGGTTTTACAAACAAAAAACAAGAATAATTCACTTGTTAACAGTGAATGGAGCTGTGGCAGCCCATCATGAAATGTGGCAAAACAATTGAAAAAACTATTACTGTAGTCACCTGGAATGATGTGTACATGGAGGGAAAAGGACCATACCCTACAACACTATCAAAGCCAGGAGGCATGCTAAGGCTTCGGAGTTGGTAGAGTCTTGAAACTGCACTAGAGAAGAGAAGGAAGAATGACTATCTCAGACTACTAAACTCCAGGCTCAAGATGTGATCAGACCAAGAGAATGCTCCAAAATAAATCTTTTGTCTAATCCATTGGGAAAAGATTATCTTCTAACATTGTTTCTCTTGATATCATAAAGGTACTGACCACTAATGATATCATAAATAAACTCATTGATGTTCATAATATTTCTCACTCTCAGCTACAACCTTGCAGTAGGAATTATTTTTAAGGTACATGTCTGCCTCAGTCTAACAAGAACTAAAAAAGTTTACAAAATTAGACTTTGTTTCAAGATTGCTGTCTTCTTTCTTTTTTCCTTAAAGTTTATTTTTGCAGGAGGTAGACATGCAAAGTTATTTCTTCATTGACATAAAACTTAATAATATAACAAGAGAAGAAAGCTTTTAATTAAATAGGTGTTTACTTTGGTGGTGCTTCCCAGGTGACACAGTGGTAAAGAATCTACCTGCAATGTAAGAGACGCAAGAGACATGGGTTTGATCCCTGAGTCGGGAAGATTTCCTGCAGTAGGAAGTGGTAACCCGCTCCAATATTCTTGCCTGAAAAATCTCATGGACAAAGAAGCCTGGTGAGCTACAGTCCATGGGGACATAAAGAGTCAGACTTGACTGAGCAACTAACCACACACAGACACAGACACACACACACACACAGTGCTCTGGTAAGTGCCAAATGGTCAAACTGTCTCCTTTTAAAGAAAATACTTATATGACCTGTTAGTTTCAATTGACAATGCTGCTGCTGCTAAGTCACTTCAGTCGTGTCCGACTATGTGCGACCCCACAGACGGCAGCCCACCAGGCTCCGCCGTCCCTGGGATTCTCCAGGCAAGAACACTGGAGTGGGTTGCCATTTCCTTCTCCAATGCATGGAAGTGAAAAGTGAAAGTGAAGTCACTGAATCATGTCCAACTCTCAGCGACCCCATGGACTACAGCCCACCAGGCTCCTCCGTCCATGGGAGTTTCCAGGCAAGAGTACTGGAGTGGGGTGCCATTGCCTTCTCCATCAATTGACAATATGGACCAATTATTGACATTTTTCTACACAGCTTTTTTTGACTCTTCAAATGAATATTTTTAAAGCCCTAAATAGTTTCTTACATTTGTGTTTCTGCTTTGTGTCTTTACTTTTAAGGGGGAATTTTTTTACCCTTAATAAAATAACAGAGTCACTTATTAGCGTTTAGGAGGAAGAATGCCAAAAAGTGGCAATGATCTATTAATCTAAACCTGAAGCCTTATGGAGCTCTCAAGTTTCTATACTATTTATAAAATAGTCTACATGATGTAATTTTACATTCTATTTATATCATTATTCTTTATACAACATAAACATAGAACTCTGTGATGTTATTACATGTCATAAATGTCATCATAAATTGTCTTTACACATCATAAATATCTTAGTTTGTGACATTATTACACCTTCGGGTGTCTCTTTCCATATTTATGGTAATTACATCAAAGTATTTACTATAATTATGTCATTTGATGATATGACAGTAATTACTTCAAAAAATGATAGCCCATGACTAATGAATTAAAATAGCATGGAAATTCACATTAAAAATGACATTAAAATAATGCTAAGGATCTGAGATAACCCACAAGAACAAGAACATTCATTACTAGTAATTTTCTGGTGGAGTCTTTAGGATTTTCTATGTAGAGGATCATGTCATCTGCAAANATAGTTAATTGATTGAAAAAGCTAAACTGAGGCCAGTATTGTATTTAAATGCAATAGATACAGACAAAGAGAAACATACATACATATATACATTTGTATACAATATCTTAATATTTGTAGAATAAATGTTTAGAGCAATAAACAGGTTGATCTTATTTTCTCTAACATGCTGCCACACTGTATTTGAGCTGTATTTGAGAGGATTACCTAACTTCTTTTGGACCCCCAATCCCTCTTCCACTCTTGGAAATAATAATACCTGACTTATTACATAACTAGAAGATGAAATGAGGCCACCTACGTAAATTTCTCAGCATATTATCAAACACACTGCATGTCTGATACGTGAAGGTAAGTACAATGTTTAGAGGGAGATCCTCTATTCTCTAGGTTTCCTTGTGAAGGGAATTCAGTCAGAAAATCTGAATTTTCTTTTTATCCCTCACCCTACTTGGTAAGAGTGAGTGAAGAAACTCAGCTTTGCCTCTGCCTTTTCTAGGCATTCTTTCTTTTGAATTGATCTGCTTATACTCCCCTGCAACCCCCAAAACATTCTGTCTTAACATTCCTATGTGGGAAGAGTAATGGTGACCCCTATGTCTCATTTCTCAGCTGATTCTTCATCTTCAATGAAGAAAACAGGGGCATTACGTCTCCTTAAATCTAACATGTGATTGCTATTATTTTATTAAAATAAGTGACCATTATGAATGACCTCTTACAAGTTAAAATTCAGAAATACTCTCTATAATGCCTTTTAAGCAGCCTTTTTATAAATTTTCATTTATAATTATACTTAATAATGATATCTTTAAAAAGTTTAACATGATTTCAGGACAATACAAAGTACACTGTAATTCATGAGAAAAAAAAGGTAACATCAGAAATGTCATCCTAGAAACAGTATTATTTGAATAGTAAAACTTAGAGATTTATAACATTAGCAGGTATCATGGGGTGATAATGACAAGAGTATTGCTTATTTATATGACATTGTGTGACAGAGATGGTTAACTCAATTAGATCCTGGTGGTATTAAAGTCAAGGTCACATATTTAATTTCCATATGGGCCAGTATACTTCTAATTGGGAAAACTCTGTTCTCTACTTACAGACTGCACCCCTAACCCCAATCTGTTATTTCTCAATTATGTGCCATTAATTGATGCAATATCCTACTGATAGTGGGTCATCTGTACCGTCTGCTTAAATGAAGGACAGCATGTCTATGAAGCAGCCGACAGAGAACAACTTGAGGCCAATAGTACCAGAAAATTCACTAATACCCTGTAGTTTTTCTTCAGGGGAAAAAAATAGCTCCAAATATTCCAAGGGAGAATTAACTGCAAACATTATTCAAAAGAGGGTTGGAACCAACTCACAGTCAATTTCTGTAAAAATGAGTCAAATAGCAGCTCAGTAACCCTAGTATGCTTTTTAAAATTTTTCTGTACTTATATCCAGCACATATTTATCTGAAAGGAGATGCTGTCTCATGTAGTACATTTCCTAACAAAGGAGACTTTCTTTTTAGTTTGCTATGACTGTTTATTTACTAACTCTGTGCTCCCTTCTATTATTCTAAATCCTAATGGGAAATTTTAATATTTTCCAGTGCCAGCTGTTAATAAATGTAATGTAGCACCATATATGTGATTAAGAGGCACGCTGTACATACACAGGGAACAGTTAGATATTTCTTCTTTCTTACTCACTAATGAGAGATCTAAGTTCTATACTCTGGCAGAGAACTGAGTCAATGTAATATCATAACACAAAGTCTATAAATCAAAACTTATAGTTTGAATAGAAGTATGGAGACTTCTAAACTCTAATTTCCATGTTTTCCTCCTCATTCAATAATTCTCCAAATAAGCTTCTTATCAAAACTTTCTTTAAGGAAGAGACTGATTTAAACTATTCTTAATTTATGCTAGAAATGTTTTATCTATGAGAATAGGATTTGAGGTACCATCTAAGAGATAAAAACATCTGTCTTCTATTAATAATTTCAAGTAGCAATCACCAGATTGAACACCATTTTCTGTGTATGTGTTGGGAGACATCAGATCTTGAAAACATCTATGCTAGCAGTAGATTTAACAGAATATAAAAACATGAAAGTCCCTATGCTCCAGGATATAGCTTTCTAATGAAACAGAAAAGTATTAGTAACAATGTAAAAAACTAACAGAGATGCTATTACTGAGAAGAGAATCAGTATCTGTAAGAATCACATTTTTAATTTTCAAATTTAGTTTTAAACATTATGAAATTGCCCTGAGCAAGTCCCATATGGGAAAAGAATATGATTTTGATTCCACCATAATTAACACATTTCAAAATTTTTAAGTTCAGATTCCCTACCTTATATCTTTCTTTCTGTGGGTACTTTTCCCCTTCTGTTTTCAATCAAACAAAATTCTGCCTCATTATCAGGCTTAGTTTCTGTATCATCTATGGACCGTTTCCCAACTACAAAATGGAGAAATCTCTCACTGTTTTGGTTTCACAAGACATCCAGACTCTATCTCTACTACTAAATTCATAAGAATCTATGCTTGCACTCTTTTGCTTTATCTCTCTGGCTACCTAAGCTAGCAGTGCCCAAGTTGCCTGTGGACCCCACACATACTGCAACATTGCAGCCTCTGTCAACCGAGTCATTAAATGAATGTATGGAACTGAACCCAACCCCCATCTGGTAATCAACTTGAACTTTTAGAACAGTTGTAGATAAACTGTTATGTTGAAAGAGTTACATAATTTTGGATATATCAATATAATAAGGAATTGGCTCATGTTGTTCTGAGAAGTCCCAAAATTTAGAGTCAGCAAGCTGACTAGAAACCCAGGAGAGCTGATGATATAGTTTCAGTTCAAGTCTGAGGGCAGAAGACCAATTTTTCAGAAAAGTTCAACCACAGCCAGACAGAGAGGGTGAATTCTCCCTTACTCTGCCTTTTTATTCTATTCAGGCCTTCATTGGTTTAGATGAAAACCACCNACATAATTTTGGATATATCAATATAATAAGGAATTGGCTCATGTTGTTCTGAGAAGTCCCAAAATTTAGAGTCAGCAAGCTGACTAGAAACCCAGGAGAGCTGATGATATAGTTTCAGTTCAAGTCTGAGGGCAGAAGACCAATTTTTCAGAAAAGTTCAACCACAGCCAGACAGAGAGGGTGAATTCTCCCTTACTCTGCCTTTTTATTCTATTCAGGCCTTCATTGGTTTAGATGAAAACCACCCACATTGGGAAGGGCAATCTTCTTTGCTCCCTCTACAGGCTCAAATGTTAATCTCATTCAGAAACACTCAAAGACACTCTCAAAATACTACCTTATCAAATATTGGGCATTCTATGGCCCAGTCAAGGTGACATAAAATTAAACATCACAGAATGTATTCTCTGAAACAGAGCACATTACTATGATGGGAACCTGACCAGTGAACAGTACTGCAGACTTACTATCTCCTTTATTTTAAAGATTATATTTCTACTAATACAACCTAAGTCCAATTTATACTTTTTGAAACCTGCAGTGCAGCTACATTGTGCTTTTTCAGGGCCACACATTTCAGATAGTTGATCAGCAAATGACTTTATTCACAATCTTTTTCTCATAGCTTTGAAAGTGAAAGTGAAAGTGAAGTCATTCAGTCGTGTCCGACTCTCCGCGACCCCATGGACTGTAGCCTATCAAGCTCCTTAGTTCATGGAATTTTCCAGGCAAGAATACTGGAGTGGGTTGCCATTTCCTTCTCCATAGGATCTTCCCGACCCAGGGATCAAACCCATGTCTCCCTCATTGCGGGCAGACACTACCGTCTAAGCCACAAGAGTTAAATTAGACCATTATTATAAGGTAAGAAGATACTTTACATTAAGTTTAATCAAGATAAAATTGTAATCAAAAATTGATTTTAGATATCATTTTGTACAAGAAAATAGGAAAACGTGCCTTTTTTCTACTGTAAAATAATCATTAATTTTTAGCTGAAATAGAACATATAGGAGGCTACAATAAAGAAATAACATCAAAACCAAACACTGCCTATGTTTACATTGTGCATGTTAAAAAAAAAATGTGGTGCCCTCAGGCTATAACCTCTGCTATAAAGTGTTTCAGTCCTTGCAACTGAATTTCCACCCCTCCAACAGACAGATAAACAAAACAGGTCTTATTTGTCTCATAGAACAAGTGGGCTATTTAACTATATAAGTGTCTTTGGGTAAAGCAACAAGGCATGAGTGTAAGGACTAATAGTATCATAAATAGAACAGAGCTAAAGTAATTTCTCTTAACTGCTCTCTGCATATTTCTTCTGCAGGCCTCTTCACTATGACATCTGATCTTTGGATAACACCACTATTTTTCTACTCCTGTACCAAAGGATTAACTTAGAATTGTCTCTGGTTTTGATAACCCTGTATGTGAGACAGCAAAAGAGACACAGATGTATAGAACAGTCTGTTGGACTCTGAGGGAGAGGGAAAGGGAGAGGGTGGGATGATTTGGGAGAATGGCATTGAAATATGTATAATATCATATATGAAATGAGTCACCAGCCCAGGTTCGATGCATGATACTGGATGTTTGGGGCTGGTGCACTGGGACGACCCAGAAAGATGGTATGGGGAGGGAGGAGGGAGGAGAGGTTCAGGATGGGGAACACGTGTATACCTGTGGCAGATACATGTTGATGTATGGCAAAATCAATACAATATTGTAAAGTAATTAACCTCCAATTAAATAAATTTATATTAAAAAAAAAGAAAATCAAAGAGAAATCAGCATGGTAGATTATGTTCAAGTTCGTTTAACGGCAAGAAGGCTAGACTGGTGAAAAGAAGCTACTTCAGCATACCAGTGAACATAAAATCAGATTTGACAATTCAGGAAATATTTATAACACTGCAGTAAGAAACTGCTCATTCCTTTAGAATGATGTAATAATCTAATGAACCATGTCAATCCATGTTCTTGGGCTATACTCTTTACCATCCATAAGGTGACATGTGAGCACTGTTTAGTGTGTCTTTATAGTTAAAAACTTAAGCCACTTTGGAGTATCAGGCTGGAAATTATTTATTCTTAAGTACCTGGTTATTTTTTATTATATGTCATAATTTACTCTTCTTTCTTTAAAACTGTAAAACTCATGTGGTGAGAGATTTTCTCTGATTGTATTCACTAATGTAGTCCAAATGGTTAGAGCGATCAGTGGCATATAAGAGACGTTTTATAAATAGCTAGTGAATTAAATGAAAGATTGAATGAATTATTTGCTGGTCATCATACTACAGTCATACTCACCTTCTTTCTGTTATTAATATGCCAGTTACTTCTGGTCTTAGGGACTTTATACAAGTTTGTCCTTTTCCTTGGAGTTCTTTGCATCTAGCTACCCCTTACTCATAGGTAGGTCTGTCTCGCATCTAATAGCACCTTCTCCATGGAGGCCTTTCCTGAGCAGAGCCATTTGTTTCTGGACTATCTCTAAGACCATTTTCTACTTTATGCTCCTCATAGCATGTCAGTTTTAGTACAATGGAAAATATGTATTTAGAGTAAAGACTGATACTATATTTCTCACCATACTCCACTGCTCACAGGAGTGTTTAAGGAAAATTAGGTGTTTGAAATATACTTGCTGGTGGATTTAAAGACCTCTGTGTGCCTGACCCTGGAGAAGGCAATGGCATCCCACTCCAGTACTCTTGCCTGGAAAATCCCAAGGATGGAGGAGCCTGGTGGGCTGCAGTCCATGGGATCGCGAAGAATTGGACACGACTGAGTGACTTCACTTTCACTTTTCACTTTCATGCACTGGAGAAGGAAGTGGCAACCCACTCCAGTGTTCTTGCCTGGAGAATCCCAGGGACGGGGGAGCCTGGTGGGCTGCCGTCTACGGTGTTGCACAGAGTAGGACACGACTGAAGCAACTTAGCAGCAGCAGCATGTGCCTGACCCTACATTCATACTGAATGTACACTAGTGAACAAATTACTTTCATGGAACTAATAGGAAGAAAATGAGCAAAAAGCCATTTTACCCCAAAATTACTATAAGAATTATGAAAGAAATGAATATGATAATATGACAGATAATAAAAAAGGAATCTATTCAGATTTTTTGATCAGCAAAGACCTCTCAGGTGGTGACACAAACAAAAACCTTGAGGATGAAGCAGCAGCCATGTGGAAACCTGGGAAAGATCTCTATAGGAGGAGCAAACCATATGTCTCAAGACCCAACACAGAAAGAGCAAGGTGTGGTTGAGAAACAGTAAAAAGACAGGTGCCTAGGGTGAGGCCAGAGATGTATGCAAAGGCCAGGTCACATAATGAACTAGAGCAAGGAGTTTAGAGTTTACTGTAAGAGCAAAGGCCAGGTCAGATACAGAACTAAAGAGTTTAGGTTTGATTGTAAGACAGTGAAAACAACAAAGGATAGGCATCTGCTTTGCTTTAAGAAGACTGCTGCGTCTACTGTGTAGACAAAAGATTTGAAGAGGAAAAGGGTAATAGTGAAGACAGAAACTGCACCAGGGGTCTGTTAGCTGATCCAGAATGATGGAGTGGAGATGGTGAGCAGGATTCCACATATGTTTTAGAGGGAAAATTAACAAGACATAATAATTAGCCCTAGGAAATCATAGGTGATTATGGTGCCATATAATTGTCATCCGTATGGGATAATTTTGACTGGAAGATGAAAAAGTAATAATATTTATGCCTGGATAATAGGAGGTATGGTCACCCTCATATTTTTCAAGTTAATTGATGAATAATATTATTTTTCATTAAAAAAGGCAGCATTTGAGGAAGGAGAACGTTTATGAGGACTTGAGCTAAGAATTATTGTCTGGATCTAAAAATTATTGTCTAGGTAAACAAAATAGAAAGATCTAAAGTGCAAAAACACCAAGATGGGGACAACATGACAGGCTTTGGACTTCTCAAATACTTTGGATAAAACCAAAATTTGACCAGTAGTTGAAAGAGAGGAGCTAATATTCATCATCTGCTATCATTAATTACTAATTTGGGGGGATATGGGTTTATTATATTTGCCTTACATAGTCTATATCTGAAAATAACATGTTAAAAAGCTAGTATAGTTTTCTAATTGCTGAAATTAACATTTTAAGTTCCAGTAGCTTAATCCCCCAATAGTTTTTAAATGAATCATGATTCCTTAATTACAAATACTTAGAGATACATGAAAGAAAATTGGAGATGCAAAGAATTTATTTTGCTGAATTTATCTTGGAAAAAAACAAAGGGACTAATGGCAAACCTTATTCATACACTAAAAACTTTTACAATAGAAAATATTGATGAGTTTTTGATGTAACTTGAATTTAAATGCCCACAGAGACTCAGAAAATCCCTACATCTATTTACTCAGATTGGACCTGAAAGTCTATTTTCATTCAATTTCTTAGCATTATTAATAGTGAAATATAAAGCCACGATGACTGACCTAAGTGAGCCAACAGACTTAGAGGAACTCATACATCACGTAACTTTGAATACAGATTACCAGGCAAGTGACTGTTATTTCAAGTTCAGTCAAGTTTGATAGGGATTTTATGAGTGGCTCAAGAAATGAATTACTGAGGTTCATCTTTACAGAGAATTTGTTCACTGCAGCCTTAATATGAAAGTCAGATTGAAAATTCATATCCATAGCAGGTATAGTAAAAGGAGTTTTTTCCATAGATTAGAAAATGGAATTATTATTATGAACTGTTTCCATTAAAAAAATTGCTTTGATGTCAGAGCCCTGATAAGACAAGACTTATTTATTTATTTAAGCTTTACCTTCCTAATTCTTGATCATTGTTTAAATGCTTAATGGTGTGCACATGTGCTGTTCTGATGGATCAGCGTGGGAAAGATATGGTATAGCTAATGAAAAGATGGTACAAACACCTAAAAGATACATAAAGATTTATGAACCGATAAGAAACCCTGTATCAAAAAAAAAAAGTTGTATTATTCTGAATATGCTTAGAGGATTGTGGTTCCAAATGTTTCCTTTTTTCCTTTTCTGTTTGGAATCTTCTAGTATCTCTACATGACTAAAGAGATAACAGCATAAAATAATTTTCAGAATTACTTTGGTGCAGACTTCTTAATAATTTTTGCACTCTTCATTGATGAATAAAATCTACAAAGGAGAGTGCACAAATCATTACTGTAGAGTCTGGAAACTTTGTAAACTGAATGTACCCATGTAAACGGTACCAAGATTAAGAAGCAACATTACCAGGAACCCCTTGCAGGCAGTCACATAACAAAGATTAACTGCTCTTTGACTTTTAATGTATTGAAGCCACATCTTCTATTTTTGAATTTTATATATATATAAAGGGACTCTGAATAAATTCCTTTATTCAATATTATACTTGTGAGATTCATTCATATCACTGAAGGCAGTCACAGGATGCTCATTCTCACTGTATATTACTAGTCAATGTATGAACGTACCATACTTTTTTTTTTTATCCAGTCTACTGCTGCTGAGAATATGGGTAGTTTTAGTTTTTAGTTGTCATATGCAATACTGCTATAAACATTCTAATAAATTCATTTAGTGAACATATGTAAACACTGTTGTTGCATATGTACTTAGATATGGAATTACTAGTGTATGCAAATAACTAATAGTGCCAAGTCAGGTTTCAGAGTGATTTTATCAATTTATGTTCCAACAACCTCACCAACATTTGTCATTGGCTTCTGTTTCATTTTAGTGTAGTGGGAACATGCTATATTTACATTTTGAAATTTCTGGAAGATAAATGAATTTAAAAACCTTTACATATGCTTATTTGTCCTCTGAATATCTTTTAAAATNGGCCTGTCTCTTATACACATCTTACTAGAGGAATTTTATGTTAATGTAGTCTAATAAACTACTTTTATTTTGGTCATAATTGAAGCATTGTTCATATCATTTAAGAACACTTTGCATACTTCACGGATTATAAACATATTCTCTCAGGTTTTCTTCTAAGATATTTATTGCTTTACTTTTCACACTTAACTGTGCAATTCCTTTGGGATTGATTTTTATGTACAATGTAAGACAATAATTCATTTTTAAATATGGAAAATCAATTGACCTAGCACTTTTTATTGAACCTTCATTATTTCCTCACTACCCTGAAGTGTCATCTTTGTCTAAAAGAGAGTGTATATATATAGTGATCTGATCCTGCACTTCCTATTCTTTATCATTGACATTTACTCTATTATGCATGAGAAGAGAAGTAGGAGTTATAGAATTTTTAATAGCCTTTATGTTACTTGCTGTGATAAAATGCACAAAGTTTGAAAAGTAAAATGCAGTATAAAGCTAGAAGTAAATTTTATTTCCAGGCCTGTTTTTATTTCCTAAGTTTACTTTTATGGAGGTAAATGTAGATACCGGTTTTGTGTATTTCATAGCATTTATTTTCCACACAAATTCAAATATGTAAATGCACACACCTCTAGTTTTACACACCTAGCATAATAAACACAGCGTTCCTCATCTCTGCTTTCCCTACAGAGCAATAAAGCCTGATACTTCTTTCCTTCCCACATCAAATGTGTGTCAGAGACAAAGGTCACCAAGTACTTCATCTACTCTCTCCCATTCTCCAGACTGTTGCTATTATGCAGTTATCAAACTGCTGCTGCTGCTAAGTCACTTTAGTCAGGTCCAATTCTGTGCAACCCCATAGACGGCGGCCCGTCAGGCTCCCCCATCCCTGGGATTCTCCAGACAAGAACACCGGAGTGGGTTGCCATTTCCTTCTCCAGTGCGTGAAAGTGAAGTCCCTCAGTCTTGTCCGACCCTCAGCGATCCCATGGACTGCAGCCCACCAGGCTCCTCCATCCATGGGATTTTCCAGGCAAGAGTACTGGAGTGGGGTGCCATTGCCTTATCAAACTAGCTATGTCCATTATGCATAGAATGGACAGAGTGGTATATTTTACTTCTTGCCAAAGCTTAAAGAAGCTGGATAAAGATTCNCCCATGGACTGCAGCCCACCAGGCTCCTCCAGCCGTGGGATTTTCCAGGCAAGAGTACTGGAGTGGGGTGCCATTGCCTTATCAAACTAGCTATGTCCATTATGCATAGAATGGACAGAGTGGTATATTTTACTTCTTGCCAAAGCTTAAAGAAGCTGGATAAAGATTCCACACAACCGCCCGTTTGTTAAGTCAGTGACTAAGAAAGATATTTTTTCTAGATGGTACAATGCAGAGATGTTAAATACTGAAAATTTAAAGCATTGTTTAAAAAAATTAAAGAGGGCCTAAATAAATGACAAGAGAGCGTTTGTTCTTGTATCAGAAGATACGATATCATTAAGATGTACCAGCAATAATCTCCAAATTGATCTACAGATTCAACACAATTCCTTTCAAATTCTCAGCTGCCCTTTTGTATGAATGGACAAGTTCATCTTAAAATTCATATGAAATTGCAAGGAACACAGATTTTTCAATAAAGAAGGAAGTTATAATATTAATACTCCATGATTTCAAAACTTACCACAAAGCTATAGTTATCAAAGCAGAGTGGTGCGGGCATAAACAGATCTATAGATCAATAAAACAGAAACTAGAGCCCACAAATAAATACTTGCATTTATGGGCCAAATGATTTTTGACAAGTATTGTCAAATTTTGAGAAGTGTGGTCATCCAATGGAGAGTGAAAATCTCTTCAATGAATGGTGTGGGGACAACTGAATATCCACATGCAAATAAATAAAGTTGGATCCCTACTTCACTTAATCAAATTTGATCACAGACCTAAATGCAAGAGCTAAAAGTATAAAACTTTGGAAAAAAACGTAGAAGGAAATTTTTCTGACCTGGTTAGGAAATGGTGTATTAGATATGAAACCATAAGCACAAGCCAAAAAAATAAAGATAAATAAGACTCATCACAACTAAGTTTTGTGTTTCAAAGGATATCATTTTTTTTTTTAAGACAATCTGACAATCCACTGAATGGGATAAAATAGTCCAAGTTACATAACTGATAAGACATTTGTATCCAGATTATAGTAACAATAATCACAACTCAATATAAACAGCAACCCAATTTAAAAATGAGATGAGGATTTAAATAGACATTATTCCAAAGAAGATATATGAATATCCTCTAATCACTGTATNGTCAAATTTTGAGAAGTGTGGTCATCCAATGGAGAGTGAAAATCTCTTCAATGAATGGTGTGGGGACAACTGAATATCCACATGCAAATAAATAAAGTTGGATCCCTACTTCACTTAATCAAATTTGATCACAGACCTAAATGCAAGAGCTAAAAGTATAAAACTTTGGAAAAAAACGTAGAAGGAAATTTTTCTGACCTGGTTAGGAAATGGTGTATTAGATATGAAACCATAAGCACAAGCCAAAAAAATAAAGATAAATAAGACTCATCACAACTAAGTTTTGTGTTTCAAAGGATATCATTTTTTTTTTTAAGACAATCTGACAATCCACTGAATGGGATAAAATAGTCCAAGTTACATAACTGATAAGACATTTGTATCCAGATTATAGTAACAATAATCACAACTCAATATAAACAGCAACCCAATTTAAAAATGAGATGAGGATTTAAATAGACATTATTCCAAAGAAGATATATGAATATCCTCTAATCACTGTATGTGTATATATGTGTGTGCTTAGTCATTCAGCCCTGTTTGACTCTTTGCAACCCCATGGATTTTAGCCTGCCAGGCTCTTCTGTGCACGGGATTTCCTAGGCAAGAATATAGGAGTCACTTGTCATTTTCTCCTTCAGGGGATCTTCCAGACCCAAGGATCAAAGCTTCGTCCCCTGGGTCTCCTGTATTGTAGGCAGATTCTTTACTTGCTGAGCTATCAGGAGGTGAGGTGAGATAAAGTCGCAGAGTCGTGTCCGACTCTTTGCGACCCCGTGGGCTGTAACCTACTAGGCTTCTCCGTCCATGGGATTCTCCAGGCAAGAATACTGGAGTGAATTGCCATTTCCTTCTCCAGGGGATCTTCCCGACCCGGGGATCGAACCCAGGTCTCCCGCACTGGAGGCAGACGCTTTAACCTCTGAGCCACCAGGGAAGCCCGAGCTATCAGGAAGACCCTCTTAATCACATGAGATAATGCTTTACATCATTACTTAGTTAGGAAATGTATAATCAAAATTGCACTCAGATACCACTTCATGTGTTGTTGAAAGGTTTAAACAAAAGACTATGTAGACTCAAGGAATGTAGGTGGTAGATGCCATATTGGGTTATCCCTCTGCCTTATTCTAGCTAACTGGTATCTCCAGAAAAAAAGTAAGGACTTTTAATAGCCCACTTATATCAAAGGATGGATCAGCTAAACAGAAAAGTAATAAGGAAACATCAGCCTTAAATAACACATTAGGCCTGACACACTATATATATATATGCAGAATATTCCATCTAATTGCAACATAATACACACTCTTCTCAGGTGCACATGGAACATTTTCTAGAATTCATTATATGTTAGACCACAAAAGAATTCTTAATATAATGAAAATCATTATGAAATTATAAAAATCATATTAAGCTTTTTTTTTCTGACCACTGTAGAATAAAACTACAAATTAACTACACACACAAAAAAAACTAGAAAATTCACCCACATGTGGAGATTAAACAACATTAAACATTACTACACAAATAATAGGTTAAAGAAGAAATTTTAAAAAGTAACTGAGACAAATTACAATGAAAATATAACATACCGAAACTTGTGGAATGCAGAAGAAACAGTTGAAGAGGGATGTTCATAATGATAAATGCCAATCACTAGAAACAAGAGAAGTTTTGAACTACATGACTTTACACTTCAGCGAACTAGAAAAAGAACAAATGAAGCCCAATACCAGGAGAAGGAAAAAAAATAGCAAAGATTAGAGGATAAATTTAAAAAATAGATACTAAAAAGACAATAGAGACGATCAGCAAAACTAAGAAAGTGTTCCTTGAAAAAATAAACAAAACAACAAGCAAGTAAACTCACCAAGGCAAAGAGAGAGCCTTCAAATAAAACCAGAAATCAAAGGGGAGACGGCACAGATGACACCACAGGAATATGAAAGATCATAAGAGCTATGCTGAACAATTTTATGCCCATTAATGGAATAAAGTAAAAAAAGAAATGAATAAATTCCTAAAGAAGTACAAAGTAAGACTAAATCACTATGAAACAGAAAATCTGATTAGACTGATTATTAGTAATGACATTGAGTCAGTAATAAAAAAAAAAAAAAAGAAAACCCAACAACAAAAGTCTAGAACAAGACTGCTGCTTCACTGCTGAATTCTACCAAACATTTGAAAAAAGAGTATCAGTTCTTCTCAAATTTCCAAAAAATATGAGGGAATTCTTTCAAATTCAATTTTATAAGGCCTGTACTACCTTGATACCAAAAATGAATGTCACAAGAAAAAAAAATTATAGGCCAATATTCCTGATGAACACAGATGCAAAAATTCTCAATAAAATATTAGCAAACCAAATTCAAAACACATTAAAAGGATCATATACAACAATCAAGTGGGATTTATTCCATGAATGCAATGACAGCTCAAATCAGTCAAAGTGATAATAAATAAAAGAATAAAATAAAGGATATAAATCATATGATCATCTCAATAGATGCAGGACAGCATCTGGAAAATATGCATTTAAAATAACTTTCAGCAAAGTGGGTACAGAGGGAATGTACCTCAATATCATAAAGGGCATTTATTTCAAGCCCACAGCTAACATTACACCCAGTGGTGGAAAGCTGAAAGTTTTTCCTCTAAAATCAGGAATAAAACAAAAGTGCCTACTCTAAGTACTTCTATTCATTATATATTAGAATTCCTGGCCATAGTCATCAGAATAAAAACCTAAAAAAATAAAGATGAAAATTGAAAAAAAAAAAGGAAAGAGAAAAACTGTGACTATCTGCAGATGACAAGGTAATACCAGAGTGCCAATATGGTTGGGTCCTGGTGTGAAAAATGAGTGAAGTGGGTCAATAGGTAAAAAACAAAATGCTGCCAGAAAGCAAATGGCAATCACCTATTTTCATAAGAATGTGGAAAAATTAAACAGTCACACTTTGGAAAACAGTTTGGCAGTTTTGCAAAAAGTGAAACATAGCAATTCCACTTCTAGGTAGAGTCTCAAGAAAAATGAAAACTTATTTCGACACAAATACTTGTACAGGAATGTCCACAGCTACTCTACTCATGCCTAACAGTTGATGACAGAAACACAAAATGTGGCATATCTATATTATGGAACATTATTTTTTTTATGAAATAAGAAGTTTCATATCTTAATATTATATACTATCAGTTCAGTTCAGTTCATTTCAGTCGCTCAGTCGTGTCTGACTCTTTGCGACCCCATTAATCGCAGCACGCCAGGCCTCCCTGTCCATCACCAACTCCTGGAGTTCACTCAGACTCATGTCCATCGAGTCCGTGATGCCATCCAGCCATCTCATCCTCGGTCGTCCCCTTCTCCTCCTGCCCCCAATCCCTCCCAGCATCAGAGTCTTTTCCAATGAGTCAACTCTTCACATGAGGTGTCCAAAGTACTGAAGTTTCAGCTTTAGCATCATTCCTTCCAAAGAAATCCCAGGGCTGATCTCCTTCAGAATGGACTGGTTGGATCTCCTTGCAGTCCAAGGGACTCTCAAGAGTCTTCTCCAACACCACAGTTCAAAAGCATCAATTCTTCGGCGCTCGGCCTTCTTCACAGTCCAACTCTCACATCCATACATGACCACAGGAAAAACCATAGCCTTGACTAGATGGACCTTAGTCGGCAAAGTAATGTCTGCTTTTGAATATGCTATCTAGGTTGGTCATAACTTCTCTTCCACGGAGTAAGCGTCTTTTAATTTCATGGCTGCAGTCACCATCTGCAGTCATTTTGGAGCCCCCAAAAATAAAGTCTGACACTGTTTCCACTGTTTCCCCATCTATTTCCCATGAAGTGATGGGAATGGATGCCATGATCTTTGTTTTCTGAACGTAATCCCTTATGATTATACAGTGGAAGTGAGAAATAGATTATATACTAAAATGACCTCAAACTTTGTCCGCTTGTAACTTCTGCCCTCTGGTATAGGAAAAGGGTAGTTATTGGAAGGGACTTATATTTAAGCAAGCACTTTGATGTATGGAGGAGTAAAATATTTTCTGAGGTTGTGCCATAACTCTGCAAAACAGTGGTCTTAACAATCATTTATGAAATCAAATAAAAAGTAGCATTTTAAAATTTTGTTAAATCATGCACATAGGCGCATAAGACATGATACCAGATGTAAAGTAGTGCTATATTTCGAAGACTATATTATGAGAAGCAACAAATATAGAAGTTTTGCAAGTCATTTGAGTTGTATTAATAATGAGTTTTAAAGTACCCTCTTTATAGTACCTTTTCAGTATAACATACAATGTATTATAATGTCTGAAAATTGAGTAAAATGTTTATATGTGGTGCAAGACTCCTCCTTTTTCACAATCCCATATATTGTCTATCATTATTTTATTTCAAGAGTTTTATAAATTAAATCAATAAATAAAAACATTTCAGCAGAAAAAAAATTAACTTCTTTTGGGTAAATAGCAGCCTCTTTGGAAATAACTAAGAATGAACCTAAAAAGACATAAAAATTATAACAGCATGCTAGTGTCTATATGAAAATAAAGTTACCAACTGCATAAAATGTAGATCCATACAAGTGGAAAAATTTTAATGAATACCACTTTTCCCCCTACACTTCTGTTTGTTCAAATAATGGAGACATGGTGCAAAATTAGACAAATGAACGTGGGCTTCTCAATCTCACAGATTTAAATAATTTCTTACCCCACCACTTACAGATTGTAATACCTTTAGAAATTTCCTCTCTCAGTTTATTATTAATATTAATAAAAGTGAAGACAATAACATATATGTCTCAAAGCTGCCCAGAAAACTGAATAAGATTAAATGTGGAAGTGAAAACATCTAGGATATTATTAGCTATGTTTTCCAATTAAAGCACAAAGAGGAAATGACATGCCTTAAAAGCACAGTCTGTCTGTTCTGCTATAAAGCTTGTTTTGGAAATGCAAATTTATTTCAACACCTGAGAACAATTTGAGCATAAAATACATTTTGAACTTACTTATACATAGTTCCTGGAGAAGGAAATGACAACCCATTCCATCTAGTATTCTGCCTGGAAAATTCTATGACAGAGGAGCCTGGCAGGCTACATAAGGTTGCAAAGAATCGGACACAACTGGTCACACACACACTCATACATAATTCCATCTATGATGAATAGTAGATGAATGCATAAAAGTGCACCCAGCTGAAACCAGTAACACAGGAATAATATCTCTCATCCCAAACACACCTTGTGTGTGTGTGTGTGTGTGTGTGATGAGGAATACCCATCTACATTGTGCATTATGACTTCTTGCCTGATCTCAGAAAGTCTCCTTCCATCACTAATTAATATCTGTAACTCAAATGCTGCAACCCTTCCTGTGACCACTTTCAGAAGAAAACTTCAGGTCTTTTTCAAGGCAAAGTGCCATATTCATTGTAGTATTGTGCATTTTCCGCCCAGTTTGAAATGTGTAAAACTGTTCATGGTTTTATCATAGCCCATCTTCACATGCATGTGTGTGTCTGTGAGTCCGTATGTGTCTTAGTCTATTCAGACTACTATAACAAAATACCACATATTGAGTAACTTACAGAAAATATAAATTTGTCACAGTTCTGGAGGCTGGAATTCTAAGATTAGGGTGCCAGTATGGTCAGCTTCTGGTGAAGGCCCTCTTCCTGGCTTTAGACTGTTACTTCCCTTCACCATGTTAGGAAGGGAAGAGGGGTGATTTCAGGCCTCTTTTATAAGGGCACTATTCCCATACATGAGGAATCTGCCTTCATAGTCTAATCACCTTCCAAATGCCCTACCTCCTAATTCCATCACTTTGTGGGTTAGGATTTCAACATGGATAAATTTTAGGGAGACACAAACATTAGTAATGTGTCACTAAAGAAGTTCTTGAATGTTGGGTCCTTAACCCTATTTTTTAAATATGGTATATAGTCTTTATTGTACTATTTTGTATAGCACAGTCATTTTTAGAATGCATATGTCATATTGTAAGATAGAAATGGCCCACAGCTATTTTATATACTATCAATATTCAATGCTTTTCCAATTTCTCCTATCTCTAACAATGATTTTTTTTTTTCACTTAGCAAATATATCATGGAGACATGAACATCTTAAGTTTAGAGTTAAAAAGATTGCTTTATCTATGCATTTCTTGAATAATCTCCAATAGACACTTCTTAATTCTCATGGAATATGATACTCCATGATTTTGAATGTTGAACACAAAGAAACAGCTTTAATAGACACATGTCCATGCTAGTTAAGCTTTCTGATTCCAAAACTTGTAGCAAATAACTCTTCATTGGAGATTATTTTATTTAGTAGAACTTGATCATAAGTATCTCAGTAAATAAATGGATGTTGTAGTCATCTTAAAATAAGGTGGATTAACAACACTAAGGAGGACTTTTTGTTTGTTTCTAATGGAGTTCATTTTCCAAGTATTCAGTATGATTTGTAATAACTTGCTTATAATGTTGAAGACTTTTCATCATTGATTTTTCCATTTTCTTATTTGTTGTTGTCAGTAGTATTAAAACTCAAAGTTTGATATGGATCATAAAACTTTCCAAGAAAACCAGGCTGGTATATCTATCCCTACAACATAAATACAAGATCAAATGATGAATGCTGGTTGATTTGAACATCTTGAACAGGGAGTAGAACAATTGCTAGAGGAACGCTTGAGGCTAAGTCTGTGTGTTAGGAAATGTTTACACCACAAAGATATTTTTGCAGTAGTTTCAAAATTCCTTTTTTGTTGCACTCTGACAAATACTAGAAATGTTTTCTCTTTTCAGCTGAAAATGTCTGCAGATCAGAGTTTTCTTCCTGTTTTCAAGCAAGTCTGATTCCTGATAGAAAACTTTCTATGAAGCGTGACTATTTTCCTATTACTGGCTTTCTTCACAATGAGTTTTTATCTTATCATTCATCTTCTAAGTGAGCAGACAAGTAAATCAGTAATAAGTATTATGATAAATTTTTCTATTGGGTAATACAGAAAAACAGTGGAGAAGCATGTGACACTGGTATGTGGAATAACATAAAACATTGATTGTCATCAAATGCAATTTGATTTTCTTTTGCCATCTCATTAAATTTTATTCAGTGGAAGTAATCTTACTCTGCCATTAGATTTCAACTCTGGCAAGCTCATAACTTTTCTGTCCACTCTTAAATAGCATACAGTCCTATCATTACATTAAGTAAGAAACAGTCTCAATTTTAAATTAAAAAAAAATTAGAATGCCAAGCCCTATGTAATAATTAAAGCTTAAAACTTGACAAAACATATATTTTCCTTTCTTTGCTTGGGCCTGCTTCAGACTGGAAGCCTGAGGTAAGAAAGATGAATATAAGGGTTATATATTATATTATATATTATATGTTGATATGTTCAGTCTCTAAGTCACACCTGACTCTTTGCAACCTAATGATCTGTAGATGTCCAGGCTCCTCTGTCCATGGGATTTTCCAGACAAGAATACTGGAATGAGTTGCCATCTTCTTCTCAAGGGGATCTTTAGAACCCAGGTTTTGAAACTGGGTCTCCTGCATTGCAGGTGAATTCTTTATCACTGAGCCAGAAGTGAAGCCCAGTTCTTTATTCTTGTGGGAAATTTTTTATACACCTTGTATAGGTCCCTTCCAGACTTGTCTTTTTTCAAATTTCCCTAGTCCAGGCATCTAAAATCCAAGTACTTTATCCTGAGGTCCTTTTATCCATCAAGTAGCTCTACTAAAGGACTTCCCAAGTGAAGCAGTGGTAAAGAATCCTCCAGCTAAGCAGGAGACATGGGTTGGGTCCCTGGGTTGAGAAAATCCCCTGGAGAGGAAATGGCAACCCACTCCAGTATTCTTGCCTGGAGAATTTCATGGATAGAGGAGCCCGGTGGGCTGTAGTCCATGGGGTCACAAAGATTTGGACACAACTGAGCAACTTAGTACAAGTAGAATGTAGCTCCACTAAAAAAAGAATCAAGATAATTTCACATGGTTCTCTCTCCCACAGGGCACACGTCTACTCCGTGGTTAATCATCACATACTCCTTGCCTTCCTCAACTCGATACCACAGAGCAGCATTCTGTTGGCTCCCTTATCAAAGCAGCTGGTCAGCCCTTCTCTGCCTTCTTGATTTTCTTGAACAGCAGGCAGTATTCAGTCCCATATTCACCTTCAGTTTCAGTTCAGTTGCTCAGTCCTGTCCAACTATTTGTTACCCCATGGACTGCAACATGCCAGGCCTCCCTGTCCATCACCAACTCCTGGAGCTTACTCAAAATCATGTCCATCAAGTCAGTGATGCCATCCAACCATTCATCCTTTGTCATCCCCTTCTCCTCCCACCTTCAATCTTTCCCAGCATCAGGGTCTTTTCTAGTGAGTCAGTTCTTCGCATCAGATGGCCAGAGTATTGGAGTTTCAGCTTCAACATCAGTCCTTCCAATGAATATTCAGGACTGACTTCCTTTGGGATCTCCTTGCTATCCAAGGGACTCTCAAGAATCTTCTCCAACACCAAAGGTCAAAAGCATCAATTCTTTAGTGATCAGCTTTTTTTATAGTCCAACTCTCATATCCATACATGACCACTGGAAAAACCATAGCTTTGACTAGATGGACATTTGTTGGCAAAGTAATGTCTCTGATTTTTAATATGCTATTTAGGTTGATCATAACTTTCCTTCCAAGAAGCAAACATCTTTTGCCAAATTGCCAATATCCACCTAGGAATCTCAAATATTAGTTTGTTACCATCTTATGCTCTGTATATTACTCCTACAAGAAACACATTTCAAAGTTTCACAAGGCTGTTAAAGGCACATAGATTTTTTTTAAGTCTTATTTTGACCTATATAATATTAGCTTTTGAGCAGTTTTTCCTTGAATTAATGTGCTTTCCTGCAATTCACTACCCCTTTTTATATTCTTTAAAATCTAGCTCTAGATTTAAGATCCCCATCAGTTTCCTTGTCCTAAGTCATTTAGCATTCTCCAGTGTCTGAACAAGGAATTCTGTGTGATGAATACTGTGGAATATGAAGAAAGAGAAAGAGTCCATGCAATGAAATTTATAGATTAAAAAACTCAAAATGGTTTTGAAGCCATTTTGTTATTATTGTTGCTCTTTAATAGTCTAAAAGAAGAGACTGGAAAGATGTCTGTGCTGTGCTCAGTCGCTGAATCATGTCCAACCCTTTGTGATTCCTTGGAGTGCAGCCCACCAGGCTCCTCTGTTCATCAGGTTTTCCAGGCAAGAATACTGGAGTGAGTTGCCATTTCCTTCTCCAGAGGATCTTTCTGACCCAGGGACTGTACCCACATCTCTTGCATAGTAGGTGGATCCTTTTTTTTTTTTTAAATTTTATTTATTAATTGAAAGAAAATTGCTTTATAGAATTTTGTTTTTTATCTGTCAGACATCAACAAGAATCAGACATAGGTACACATATGTCTGCTCCCTCTTGAACTTCCTTCCCATCTCCCTCCCCATCCCACCACTCTAAATTGTTACAGAGCACATGTTTGAGTTCGCTGAGTCATACAGCGAATTAACATCAACTATCTTTTTTACATATAGTATTGTTAAGTTTCCACGTTACTCTCTCCATACATCTCACCCTCTCCCCTCTCCCCCTCGCCGTGTCCATAAGTCTGTTATCTATGTCTGTTTCTTCATTGCTGCCCTGGAAAAAAATTCACCAGTGCCATCTCTCTAGATTTCATAAATATGCATTGAAAGTGAAAATAAAGTTGCTCAGTCGTGTCCAATTCTTTGCCACCCAGTGGACTGTAGCCCACCAGCCTCCTCTGTCCATGGGATTCTCCAGGCAAGAATACTGGAGTGGGTTGCCATTTCCTTCTCCAGGGGATCTTCCCGACCCAGGGATCAAACCCAGGTCTCCTGCATTGCAGGCAGGCGCTTTAACCTCTGAGCCACCAGGGTTAGTACACCATATTTCTCTTTCTCTTTCTGACTTACTTCATTCTGTAAAATACAAGTCAATAACAGAAAAACAAACAACCCAATCAAAAACCGGGAAAAAGACTTAAATAGTAGGTGGACTTTTCACCACTTAGCCACAAGGGAAGCCCCAGAAAGATGTCTAAATACCTATTAGAATATTCTAATACACCTGAACACTGACAACAGACTTGAAACTCACATCACCACAGTTTAACTGCAGCCTTGGTTAAGGAAATTAGCAAAAGAAGTAGAAAAAACAATCGATATCCTCATTTGTCAACAATAGAAATGGACTTTTATCCCTGCATGAATTATCTGTGGTTAAGAGGTTTAGTTACTCTCTGTCACTGGTTGTAGGACCACCTCAGTTCTTTCCACTCCACCTTTTTGTAGGACCACACATGAAAACTCACTTTCATCAGACTGAACAAACAAGAAAGCAAGATACGGGGAGATAGGGGAATAAGAGAGAAGTCAGTCTTTATAACCTAGTCTTGAAAGTGACATCCCATAATTTTTATCATATTCTATTAATATTAATTATAAGCAAATCATTAGGTCCAGTAAACACTCAATAGGAGATGACACAGAGCATGAAAAATGGGAAATGAGGTTATTTGGAGTCATTTTGGAAGATGAATATCACAGTTCTCTCCCTGTTTTAATACTCTGATCCAAAGACTACTTGCTTTCTTAATGATACAGTATCTACTGAAAATTAACAATACCATAAATTCCAATTTATAGTAATGATAAAACTCCTACTGGCCAGCTGCTGCTCTATAATAAACATTTAGCTAGGAAGAGTTGCAAATTTTCTAATTTTGTTGACCAGTCAGAATAAGCCAATGAAAAAAATTCACATTTTCCACATACTCTGATAATTAATAAACTCTTTTACCCCGGGTCACATGCACGAGATATAAACATGAGGAAAAAACTAAACATAAAAGTAAAGCAAAAGTAAATGGGGGAAAGCAAAATAATGATAATGATTTTTCTCCTTTACAACTATTCTGGGCTTCAGAAAAGACAAAAAAATTGCAAGAGAAAAAGGATACTTGGAATGATAGGGAGACAAGAACTCCAGAACATTTTAAAGCTGATTATAAATGGGAAACAAGACAAACTACATAGGAAGAACTATTAAGGCCAAGACTAAGCCATAGCTAGTCTTGAATATGTGTCTTAAGTTTTATTGTTGAAATTTTAAGTTGCTCAACAAAATAATACATTTATTTGCTATTCTGGAAAAACAAGTATTTCAACGATTACAAAAAAAAATCCACACTATGTAAGAGTGAGAATTTTGCTGTTTTAAAATTAATCTTTAAAAGTCAGATGCTAAGCTTTGACTTGCACAAACTTTATGAAAAACAGCTGTCTATGAAAACATTCTTAATCTAGAAGATACATACTTTTTATATACTGATTAAATAAGTTATGATTATCTCAGTGAGTTAATTACCACAAGATAAATAAGCAAATTCAACTTCTCACCACAACTGTTATACAAGTTTAAGTAAATAAATATAATTCTCAAAATCAAACACCCTAATAAATGCTGCTTTTTACAAATATATGAATAGTTTCAAATATACCAGTTATTAATCTTTGAAAGTTAACTATATGACATCTATTCAATGTCACAGGGAAACATATCCTCCTTTTAGTAAACAAATAGAAACCTATCAACATGATGAAGAGCCACAAGAGGTATACATTATCGTCCTTTTTTTGAATGTAGGCAAATATTTGCTGACCTTTAAGGCTTTCCTGTGCAAATCACAAGGACAAAGCTAGTGCTCGGCATTCTAACTAGGACTTTTGTCATCGACCTCTTTGTTTCCAATGATTTAACTAATTGTAAGGAACATGTAGCAAATAATTTGATGTTCATTATGATTATTTTTGCAAACATAAGTGATAATGTATGTGAAAATTGAAGATGAGATGCAGCTCAAGGTGGCTGACCAGGAAGATCCTGAGCTCATCTCTTCCCATAGACACACGAAAACTATAACTACATGTAGAACAACCATTTCTGAAAATGACCTGGAGACTGTCAGAACAGATTTTCCATAATTAAGGAAAATATAAAGAAAAGGGCACATTCATTTGGGTAAGAGGAGCAGAGAGGGGGTCTAGTCAGAGCCCACACTGAACTGCAGTGACAAATAAACAGGAGAGATATTACAGCGGTATCCATGAACAGCTGAGGAGCCCCACATCAAGTCCCCCTGCACTGGACACAGAAGCCCCCACAAAAATCTGAATTTGGTTTTGAAAACCACTGGGGCTAGGGAGGCCTGGCATGCTGCGATTCATGGGGTCACAAAGAGTCAGACATGACTGAGCGACTGGACTGAACTGAACTGAACTGGGGCTTACATCCAGAAGAACCAGAGGGTTTGGGAAACCGGGACTCCACTCTTGAAGGGTTCAAGCATAAAGTCCCTTCCTCACAGTCCCAGTGTACAGGCAGTAGCTTGAAAACTGTGTGGGTCATATGAGAGGCAGAATCATTACTAAATTCAGGTTGTGTGCTAGAGGGCCAGGATCTGGTGGAACATTCTCTGGGAATAAAGCAGGCACCTTTTTTTTTCCCCTAATATAAGACTTCTTTCACCTCGTTGTCCTGGTATTGGCCAGTGTCTTTTTGGCCATTCCCTGTAAACCTTTCTAACACCTGGTGTTCCTCTGAGAAACAGACCCACCCAATTTGCTCACTCCAGCTGGCTCCTCCAAAGAGGCTCCCACCTGACACTACCAGTGGGGTCTGTGCCAGGCACCAGCATATCTCCAAAGCAACTACAGCTCCACAAAGAGAGCCCCCACCCCACCTGGAAGATGGCACTGGATGGCACCAGTGACCCTCCAAATCAGCTCCCACTCAATAGGGCCAGTCCTGAACACCATGACATGCGCATCATCTGTGGCCAGACCTGTCAGCCAGTCAGTCTGGGGTCACACCCATAGCAATCATGGCCCAACCAAAACAGAGGGTACACACAGGCTATTCAAGGGATATCTATGGAACATCTGGCTATAGTGCCCAAAGCGGGATTGTGCCCCTGGGCCCTTCAAAATACATTCAACATAAGGTCTCTCTTTTAAGACCTGGAGACATGGATGATATACCTAATAAACAGAAACAAGTATAAGAAGATAGAAAAAAATGAGAAGATAAACAAATACATTCTAAATGAAAGAACAAGACAAAACCTCATAAAAAGAACTAAATGAAACCTTGCCCGATAAAGAGTTCAAAGAAATGATCATAAAAATGTTAACTGAACTCAAGAGAAGAATGAATGAACTCACTGAGAACTTCAACAAAGTGACAGAAAACATAAAAATGAACCAAATAATACCGTTACTAAAATGAAAAAATATACTATAGGGAATCAACAGCAGAATAGAGTTTGGAGAAGCATGGATCAGAGATCTGGAAGATAGGGTAGTGGAAATCACTCAACTGGCACAGAAAAAGAAAAAAAAAATTAAGATGAGGATAGTTTAAAGGACCTCTGGGATAAGAGCAAGCATACTAACATTCACATTATAGGGGTCCCAGAAGAAGAAGAGAAAGAGAGAGAAAAAGGAACAGAAAACCTACTTGAAGAAATAATGGCCAAAATCTTCCCTAACCTGGTGAAGGAAGCAGATATCTAAGTCCATGAAAGACAGAGATGTCCAAACAATATGAATTCAAAGATATCCACACTGCTGTTTTTTTTTTTTTCCAGTTGCTAAGTCATGTCTCACTCTTTGTGACCCCATGAACTGTGGCACTTCAGGCTTCTCTGTTCTTCACTGTCTCTTGGATTTTGCTCGGACTCATGTCCATTGAGTCAGTGATGCAATCTAAACATCTCATCCACTACTGCCCACTTCTCCTTTTGCTTCAATCTTTCCTAGCATCAAGGTCCTTTCCAGTGAGTTTGTTCTTCGCATCAGGAAGCCAAAGTTTCAGCATTAGTCCTTCCGATGAATATTTAGGGTTGATTTCCTTTAATATTGACTGGTTTCATCTCCTTGCTGTCCAAAAGATTCACAAGAGTCTTCTCTAGCATCACAATTCAAAAGCATCAATTCTTCAGTGCTCAGCCTTGTATGGTCCAACTCTCACATCTGTACATGATTTGACTGTACATAGCTTTGACTTTATGAATCTACATCTCTGCTTTTTAATATGTTGTCTAGATTTATCATAGCTTTCCTTTCAAGGAGCAAGTGACTTCTAATTCTATGGCTGCAGTCACCATCCACATTGATACTGGAGCCCAAGAAAGCAAAATCTGTCACTGTTTCCCTTTTTCTCCTTCTATTTGCCATACAGTGATGGGATTGTATACCATGATCTTAGTTTTTTGAATGTTGAGCTTTAAGCCAACTGTTTCACACTCCTTTCACCCTCATCAAGAGATTCTTTCATTCCTCTTCTCTTTCTGCCATTAAGGTGGTATCATCTGCATATTTGAAGTTGTTGATATTTCTCTTGGAAATCTTGGTTTCAGCTTGTCAATGACCCAGCCTGGCATTTTGCATAATATACTCTGCATAGAAGTTAAATCAGAAGGGTGACTATATATAACCTTGCCATACTCTTTCCCCAGTTTTGAACCAGTCTGTTGTCCCATGTCTGGTTCTACTGTTGCTTCTTGATCTGAATGCATGTTTCTAAAGAAATAGGTAATGTGGTCTGGTATTTCCACCTCTTGAAGAATTTTCCAGTTTGTTGTGATAGACACAATAAAAGCCTTTCATGTAGTCAATGAAGCAGAAGTAGATGTTTTTCTAGAATCCCCTCACCTTTTCTGAGATCAAACAAATGTTGGAAATTTGATCCCTAGTTCCTTTGCCTTTTCTAAACCCAGCTTGTACATCTGGGAGTTCTTGGTTTACATACTCCTGAAGCCTAGCTTGGAGGATTTTGAGCATAACTTTTCTAGCATATGAAATTAGCACAATTGTATGGCAGTTTGAACATTCATTGCCATTGGCCTTCTTTGGGATTGGAATGAAAACTGACCTTTTCCAGTCCTGTGGCTACTGTTGAGTTTTCCAAATTTTCTCATATGATAAGTGCATGCTAAGACACATTACTGTTGAGAGTCCCTTGGGCTGCAAGAAGATCCAACCAGTCCATTCTGAAGGAGATCAGCCCTGAGATTTCTTTGAAAGGAATGATGCTAAAGCTGAAACTCCAGTACTTTGGCCACCTCATGTGAAGAGTTGACTCATTGGAAAAGACGCTGATGCTGGGAGGGATTGGGGGCAGGAGGAGAAGGGGACGGCAGAGGATGAGATGGCTGGATGGAATCACGGACTCGATGGACGTGAGTCTGAGTGAACTCTGGGAGTTGGTGATGGACAGGGAGGCCTGGCGTGCTGCAATTCATGAGGTCGCAAAGAGTTGGACACGACTGAGTGACTGAACTGAACTGAATTGAAGACACATTATGAGTAAAATGTCAAAAGTTAAAAATAGAGACTCTTAAAAGTAGTAAAAGAAAAACAACTATTTACATACAAGGGAACTCTCAAAACTATCAGCTGATTATTGAGCAGAAATGTTATAGGCCAGAAGAGACTGGTATTATATNTTGGTGATGGACAGGGAGGCCTGGCGTGCTGCAATTCATGAGGTCGCAAAGAGTTGGACACGACTGAGTGACTGAACTGAACTGAATTGAAGACACATTATGAGTAAAATGTCAAAAGTTAAAAATAGAGACTCTTAAAAGTAGTAAAAGAAAAACAACTATTTACATACAAGGGAACTCTCAAAACTATCAGCTGATTATTGAGCAGAAATGTTATAGGCCAGAAGAGACTGGTATTATATATATGTGTGTATATATATAAACATATATTTATATATAGATATGTTCAAAATACTGAAAAGAAAGGAAAATGATAACCAAAAATATTCTACCTAGGAAGGTTATGATTCATTATTGAGGGGAGAGAAAGAAGTTCCCAGCAGATAAGCTGAAAGAAGGGAATTACATAATGATAAAGGCATCAATCCAATAAGAGGACACATATTTCTAAATACCTATTCATCTAATATAGAAATACTTATATATATAAAGTATAAATTAACAGATATCAAGGGAAATACTGATAGTAATACAAATATAGTAAGAAACTTTTACACCCCACTTAAATCAATGAGCGATAAGGAAAACTGGACTTAAATAACGCATTAGACGAGATTCTACTCCAAAACAGTAGAATACACATACTTTTCAAATACACATGGAACATTCTCCAGCATAGATCATATGGTAGACCACAAAACAAGTCTCAATAAATACAAGACTGAAATTATATCAAGCATCTTTCCTAACCACAATGATGTAATACTAAAAATCAATTGAGAAGAACAGAAATATGCAGATGCTAAACAACATACTACTAATCAAACAATGGGTCAACAAAGAAATCAAAGAGGGAATCAAAAAATTGCAAGAAAGAAATCAAAATGGAAACACAGCTATGCCAAACCTATGGGACAGAGTAAATACAGTTCTAAAGAGGATAGTTTTTGATGATACAAGCCTGCCTCAGAAAACAGTAAGAGTAAAAAACAAAAATCCCAGAGAACCTAACCTTAAACCTAAAGGAACTAGAAAAAGAAGAACATACAAACCCCAAACTTAGAAGAAAAGAAGTAATAAAAATTAAAGCAGAAATAAAACAGACTTTAAAAAGCTATAGAAGGGATCATTGAAACTAAGAGCTGGTTTTTGAAAAGATAAAAAAAATTGGATAAAACTTTAGTGAAACTCATCAAGAAAAAAAAGAAGCAATGGGGCTCAAATAAAATCAGAAAGGAAACAAGAGAAATTACAATCAATAGCACAGAAACACAAAGAAACATAGAAGATTCTGACAATGGCATGTCAATAAACTTGACAACCTGGAAGAAATGAAATAATAAACCTCTAAGACTGAATCAACAAGAATTAGAAAATCTAAACAGACCAATCTTAGTTATGAAGTTGAATCAGTAATCAAAAACCTACCAACAAATAAAATCCATGACCATAGAACCTCATAGGTAAATTCTACCATATGTTTAAAGAACAGTTAATATATAACCTCAAACTACTCTGAAATACTGAAGAAGATGGACTTTCAAAATCATTCTATGAGGCCACCATCACCCTGATATCAACACCAGAAAAAGAGAGTATAAAAAAATTACAAATCAATTACCCTAATAAACATAGATGCAAAAGTGTTCAACAAATATTAGCAAATCAAATTCAACAATACTTTAAAACATGATCAAGTGATATTTATTCCAGTGATGCAAGGTTGGTTGAATATTCACAAATTAATCAATGTGATACACATTAACAAAATAAAACATAAAAATCATATGATCATCACAATAGATGCAGCTTCTGACAAAATTCAACATTCACTCATGATAAAAACTCTCCACAAACTAAGTATAGAGGGAATGTACATCAACATAATAAAAAATCATATATAACAAACCCACAGGGAACATATACTCAACAATGGAAAGCTGAAAAATTTTCACCTAGGATCAGGAATAAGATGAAGATGCCCTCTCTCATTATTTTTATTTGACATAGTATTGGAAGTCCTAGATACAGCAATCAGACCAAAAAGAGAGAGAGACAGAGACAGAGAAAGGCATCCAAATTGGGATGAAGATGTAAGACTCAACAGTGGTAGATGACATGATGTCATATAAGGAATACCCTAAAGACTCCAAAAGAAAATAACCTGTTAAAACTAATAAATGAATACAGCATATTTTTTGCAGGATAAAAAAAATCAATGTACAAAAGCTTATAGTGCTTCATAAATGAAAAACAAACTGTCAGAAACAGAAATAAAATAATTCCATTTACAAGTATCTAAAAGAATTAATTTTTGGGCTCCAAAATCACTGCAGATGTTGACTGCAGCCATGAAATTAAAAGACGCTTACTCCTTGGAAGAAAAGTTATGACCAAACTAGATAGCATATTCAAAAGCAGAGACATTACTTTGCCGACTAAGGTCCGTCTAGTCAAGGCTATGGTTTTTCCTGTGGTCATGTATGGATGTGAGAGTTGGACTGTGAAGAAGGCTGAGTGCCGAAGAATTGATGCTTTTACTGTGGTGTTGTAGAAGACACTTGAGAATCCCTTGGACTGCAAGGAGATCCAACCAGTCCATTCTGAAGGAGATCAGCCCTGGGATTTCTTTGGAAGGAATGATGCTAAAGCTGAAGCTCCAGTACTTTGGCCACCTCATGCGAAGAGTTGACTCATTAGAAAAGACTTTGATGCTGGCAGGAGGAGAAGGGGACGACCGAGGATGAGATGGCTGGATGGCATCACTGACTCGATGGACGCGAGTCTGAGTAAATCCTGGGAGTTGGTGATGAACAGGGATGCCTGGCGTGCTGCGATTCATAGGGTCACAAAGAGTCGGACACAACTGAGCAACTGAACTGAACTGAAAGAATTAAATACTGAGGAATAAATTTAACCAAGGAGATGAAAGATATGTACAATGAAATACATTAATTTTAAAAGTTGAAGAAAGCACAGATAAATGGAAATAAGTAGAAAGCTTGTGGATTGGAAGAATTCATATTGTTGAAATACTAGGACTACTTAAAGCAATCTATAGATTCAATGTGATCCCTCTCAAAATTCCAGTGGCATTTTTCACAGAACTAGAACAAATAATGCTAAAATGTGTATGGAACCACAAAAGATAAAATCTAGTGAAAACAATGTTAAGTAAGTAGGACATGCAGGCATCATACTGCTGCTGCTGCTGAGCCGCTTCAGTCGTGTCCGACTCTGTGCGACCCGAGATGGCAGCCCACCAGGCTCCCCCGTCCCTGGGATTCTCCAGGCAAGAACACTGGAGTGGGTTGCCATTTCCTCTTCTAGTGCATGAAAGTGAAAAGTGAAAGTGAAGTCACTCAGTTGTGTCCGACTCTTCGCAACCCCATGGCCTGCAGCCTACCAGGCTCCTCCATCCATGGGATTTTCCAAGCAAGAGTACTGGAATGGGGTGCCATTGGCATCATGCTACTTGATATCAAAATATGCTACCAAGGTATAATATGGTACTGGCACAAAGAGAGAGCTTAGNTTGTGTCCGACTCTTCGCAACCCCATGGCCTGCAGCCTACCAGGCTCCTCCATCCATGGGATTTTCCAAGCAAGAGTACTGGAATGGGGTGCCATTGGCATCATGCTACTTGATATCAAAATATGCTACCAAGGTATAATATGGTACTGGCACAAAGAGAGAGCTTAGATATAAACCCACTTTTATATAGCCTATTAATTTACCACAAAGGAGGCCAGAATGTACAGTGGGGAAAAATAGTCTTTTCAATAAATGGTGTTTAGAAAACTGGTCATGCTTCCCAGGTATATGCAAAAGAATTAAAGCTGAAACACTTTCTTACACCATATTCAAAAACAAACTCAAAGTGAATTAAAGACTTAAATCTAAGGCTTGACCCATAAAACCCCTACAATAAAACACAGGGAGTTCACTCTTTGACATCAATGTTAGTGAAATTTTTGGATCTCTGATCTCAGGCGAGGGAATCAAAAGCAAATTTAAACAAATGGAAACATCAAACTAAAAATATTTTTCACAGAGAAGGAAACTACCAACAAACTGAAAACTTACTAAATAGGAAGAGAAATGTGCAAATGATGTATCTGATAAGGGGTCAATATCCAAAATAATAAAGACCTGACATAACTCAATATCAAAAAAGCAAAAAATCCAAATAAAAAGTGGGGACCTGAATAGACATTTTACCAAGGAAAATGTGAGATGGCCTATAGGCACGTGAAAGGATGTTCAACATTACTAATCACCAGGGAAATACAAATCAAAATCACAGTAAGATACCACTTCATTCATATCTGTCAGAATGGCTATTATCAAAATGAGAAAATCAACAAAAAAAAAAGACAAGTGTTCTAAACAATGTGGATAAAAATAAATTTTTGTGCACAATGTATGGGAATGTAATCAGTACAGTCACTCTGAAAAACAGCATGAAGTTTCCTCAAACATTTAAAAACAGAACTAATAATATGGTATATCAATTCCACTTCTGAGTATTTTTCTAAAAAAACAAAAACACTAATTTAAAATGATATATGCATTTCATGTTCAAAGCAGCATTATTTATAGTAGCCAAGATATGGAAGAAACTTAAGTGCCTCTTAATAAATGAATGGATAAAGACACTGATCAAAGGAATATTGGATACAATGGAATATTATTCAGCCATAAAAAGAATGAAATACACCAATTTGTTACAAGATAGATCGACTAGATGGTTTTATGCTAATGAAATTATTCAAAGAGAAAAAAATACCTTATGATTGCCCTTATAAATGAAATTTAAATAGCAAAACAAAACAGAAAGAGGCTCATAGATAAAGAGAACTGGTAATCACCAGAGGAAAGGGTGATATGGAGTTGGGCAAAATAGGTGAAGTGGCTTTTGTTTAGTTGCCTACTCATGTCTGACTCTTTGTGACCCTATGGACTGCAGCACACCAGGATTCCCTGCCTTTCACCATCTCCTGGAGCTTGATCAAACTTATGTCCATTGAGTCAATTATGCCATCCAAACATCTCATTCTCTGTCATCCCCTTCTGCTGCTGCCTTCAATCTTGCCCAGCATAAGGGTCTTTTCCAGTGAGTTGGCTCTTCATCAGGTAGCCAAAGTACTGGAACTTCTGTTTCAGCATCAGTCTTTCCAGTGAATACTCAGGATTGATTTCCTTTAGGATTGACTGGTTTAATCTCCAAGGGATTCTGAAGAGTCTTCTAAAAGACCATAGCTTGAAAGCACCAATTTTTCAGGGCTCAGCCTTCTTTATGATACAACTCTCATAGTTCAGTTCAGTTCAGTGGCTCAGTTGTGTCCGATAACTTGTGACCCCATGGACAGCAGCACGCCAGGCCACCCTGTCCATCACCAACTCCCAGTGTTTATTCAAACTCATGTCTACTGAATCAGAGTTGCCAAGCAACCATCTCATCTTCTCTTACCCCCTTCTTCTCCTGCTGTCAATCTTTCCCAGCATCAGGGTCTTTTCAAATGAGTCACTTCTTTGCATCAGGTGGCCAAAGTATTGGAGTTTCTTCAGCTTCAGCATCAGTCCTTTAAATGAATATTCAAGACTTATTTCCTCTAGGATGGACTGGTTGATCTAATTGCAGTCCAAGGGAGTCTCAAGAGTCTTCTCCAACACCACAGTTCAAAAGCATCAATTCTTTGGTGCTCAGCTTTCTTTATAGTCCAGCTCTCACATCTACACATGACTACTGGAAAAACCATAGCTTTGACTAGATGGACCTTTGTGGGCAAAGTGATGTCTCTGATTTTTAATAAGCTGTCTAGGTTGGTTGTAACTTTTCTTTCAAGGAGCAAGCGTCTTTTAATTTCATGGCTTCAGTTACCATCTGCAGTGATTTTGGAGCCCCTCAAAATAAAGTCTCTCACTGTTTCCCTATCTATTTGTCCAGAACTGATTGGATCAGATGCCATGATCTTAGTTTTCTGAATGTTGAGTTTTAAGCCAAATTTTACTCTTGTCTTTTACTTTCATTAAGAGGCTCTTTAGTTCTTTACTTTCTGCCATAAGGGTGGTATCATCTGCATTTCAGAGGTTATTGATATTTTGCCTTGCAATCTTAATTCCAGCTTGTGCTTCATCCAGTCCAGCATTTCCCATGATGTATTTTGCATTTAGTTAAATAAACAGGGAGACAATATACAGCCTTGACATACTCCTTTCTTGATTTGGAACCAGTCTGTTGTTCCATGTCCAGTTCTAACTGTTGCTACTTAACCTGCATACAGATTTCTCAGGAGGCAGGTCAAGTGGTCTGGTATTCCCATCTTGTTAAGAATTTTCCACAGTTTGTTTTGATCCACCCAGTTAAAAGCTTTGCATAGTCAATAAAGCAGAAGTAGATATTTTTCTGGAACTCTTGATTTTTTGATGATCCAACAGATGTTGGCAATTTGATCTCTGGTTCCTCTGCCTTTTCTAAATCCAGCTGGAATATCTGGAAATTCATGGTTCATGTACTCTTGAAGCCTGGAGTGCAGAATTTTGAGAATTACTTTACAAGCATGTGAAATGAGTGCAATTGTGC
>SJYS01005082.1:138572-170238 GCA_006410695.1 Philantomba maxwellii | reverse complement strand
GCCCATCTTTGCATGAAAAGTTCCCTTGGTATCTTTAATTTTCTTGAAGAGATCTCTAGTCTTTCCCATTCTATTGTTTTCCTCTATTTCTTTGCATTGATTACTATGGAAGGCTTTCTTATCTCTTCTTGCTATTCTTTGGAACTCTGCATTCAAATGGATACATCTTTCCTTTTCTCTTGTGTCTTTCACTTCTCTTCTTTTCAAAGCTGTTTATAAGGCCTCCTCAGACAACCATTTTGCCTTTTTGTATTTCTTTTTCTTCAGGATGGTCTTGATCCCTGCCTCCTGTACAAATGTCACAAACCTCCGTCCCTAGTTCTTCAGGCACTCCGTCTATCAGACCTAATCCCTTGAATCTGTTTCTCACTTCCACTGTATAGTCATAAGGGATTTTATTTAGGTTGTACCTGAATGGTCTAGTGGTTTTCTCTACTTTTTCTCTACTTTTTTTTTTAAAGTCTGAATTTGGCAAGAAGGAGTTCATGATCTGAGCCACAGTCAGCTCCTGGTCTTGGTTTTGCTGACTGTATAGAGCTTCTCCATCTTTGGATGCAAAGAATATAATCAATCTGATTTCATATGGACCATCTGGTGATGTCCATGTGTAGTCTTCTCTTGTGTTGTTGGAAGAAGGTGTTTGCTATGACCAGTGCACTCTATTGGGAAACCTCTATTAGCCTTTGCCCTGCTTCATTCTGTACTCCAAGGCCAAATTTGCCTGTTACTCCAGGTGTTTCTTGACTTCCTACTTTTGCATTCCAGTCCCCTATAATGAAAAGGACATCTTTTTTGGGTGTCAGTTCTAGAAGGTCTTGTAGGTCTTCATAGAACCGTTCAACGTCAGCTTCTTCGGCATTACTGGTTGGGGCATAGACTTGGATTACCTCGATACTGAATGGTTAGACTTGGAAATGAACTGAGATGATTCTGTCTCTTTTGAGATGAATCCATGTACTGTATTTTGGACTTTTTTGTTGACTCTGATGGCTATTCCATTTCTTCTAAGGGATTCTTGCACACAGTAGTAGATATCATGGTCATCTGAGTTAAATTCACCCATTCCAGCTCATTTTAGTTCACTGATTCCTAAAATGTGGATGTTCACTCTTGCCATCTCCTGTTTGACCACTTCCAATTTTCCTTGATTCATGGACCTGCCATTCCAGGTTCCTATGCAATATTGCTCTACAGCATCAGACTTTACTTCCATCATCAATCAAATCCACAACTGGGTGTTGTTTTTGCTTTGGCTCTGTCTCTTCATTCTTTCTGAAGTTAGTTCTCCACTGATCTCTAGTAGCATATTGGGCACCTACTGACCTGGGGAGTTCATCTTTCAGTGTCCTATATTTTTGCCTTTTCATATTGTTCATGGGGTTCTCAAGGCAAGAATGCTGAATTGGTTTGTTGTTCCTTTCTCAGTGGACCATGTTTTTTCAGTCATCAGAGGAAAGGGTGATAGGGAGTTGGGCAAAACAGATGAAGGGCCTTTTGTTCAGTTGCTTACTTGTGTCTGACTCTTTGTGACCCCATGGACTGCATCATTCCAGGTTTCCCTGTCCTTCACCATCTCCCAGAGCTTTATCAAACTCATGTCCATTGAGTTGATGATGCCATCCAACCATCTCATTCTCTGTCATCCCCTTCTCCTACTGCCTTCAATCTTGTCCAACATCAGGGTCTTCTCCATTGAGTTGGCTCTTGACATCAGGTAGCCAAAGTACTGGAACTTCTGTTTCAGCATCAGTCCTTCCAATGAATATTCAGGATTGATTTCCTTTAAGATTGACTTGTTTGAAATCCTTCCAGTCCAAGAGACTCTCAAGAGTCTTTTCCAACACCATAAGTTTGAAAGCATCAATTCTTCAGGGCTCAGCCTTCTTTATGGTCCAACTCTCATATGACTACTGGAAAAACTACTGGGAAGAACCACAGCTTTGACTATATGTCTCAGGGGTTTAATGTACAGCATAATGAATATAGTCAGTAATATTTCTTTATATGATGATGGATTGTTAGTAAGTTATCATGGTGATCAATTCATAATGTGTATAAATGCCAAATCCCAATGTTGCACAACTGAAATTAATGCAATATTGTATGTCAACTACAGTTTTTAAAAGTTGAGAACATATGTAACATCATAATAAGTTTTGCTACTAGGGTTTTATAACTAGTTTGAATACTAAACAAAGCCTGCTGCATTCCTGAGAATGTAAAAAAGGAAAACAAATAGACAAACCAGATTTACCTTGCAGGATGATACTTGCCTGGAAAATCCCATGGGTGGAGGAGCCTGGTAGGCTACAGTCCATGGGGTTGTGAAGAGTCGGACACGACTGAGCGACTTCACTTTCACTTTTCACTTTCATGCCTTGGAGAGGGAAATGGCAACCAACTCCAGTGTTCTTGCCTGGAGAATCCCAGGGATGGGAGAGCCTGGTGGGCTGCCATCTCTGGGGTTGCACAGAGTCGGACATGACTGAGCGATGCAGCAGCAGCAGCATAATATCTTTCTTTATTTAAATATTCCTTTATTAATTTTAAAATGTGTTCTGAATATCCTTCATGTGACATGCTAGCAACACAAGTGGTAGCAGTTCAGTTAAATCCCAAAAGTTAAAAAACTTTTGTCACCTGAAGAAAGATGGACTATGAAATTNTCGGACATGACTGAGCGATGCAGCAGCAGCAGCATAATATCTTTCTTTATTTAAATATTCCTTTATTAATTTTAAAATGTGTTCTGAATATCCTTCATGTGACATGCTAGCAACACAAGTGGTAGCAGTTCAGTTAAATCCCAAAAGTTAAAAAACTTTTGTCACCTGAAGAAAGATGGACTATGAAATTAGAGGAAAGCTTAGTCTGAGGTCCAAAGAATTTCTACACAGAGAACATGTGTTTGTTAAAGGGAAATTGTACTGTCTGTGAAGAAGAGGGAGGGAAGATTTGAAACCACGCCACAAGATGCCTAGATGGTGGCATCATATCCAGCAGAAGACTACAATTAATTTTAGTTATCATTTCCCTCTTAATTGAGGCACTTCTTTACTCTGTCACTAATTGCACAAGGACAGTAAAAGATTAGAAATGCATTTTCATGTTTTTCCAGATCCAGAAACATCATAGTTCAGATGTTGTTAACATGGCTTAAATGTATTTGCTCATGTGCAAATTATAGCAAGGTCAGAATACCGCGTTAAGAAATAATTATATGCATGTTAGAATAATTTGAGCATTGTCTTTCTGATGAACATCTGATCTCAACAGGTCCCTCTGAGGAGAATATATTCCATTCTAGGTCACACCTGCCAAGGCTTCCACATCAAAACCTGTGCACCTGCCTCTGGTCCATCTCCCAGATACATTTTTAACACATCATCTGCCAGGGGGAAAAAGATCACATAACAGAAGCTCACTTCAAATGAAAGATTTTCTTCAGAGAGGATTGGGAATTATGCTGCCAGGCTGGCAGATGATATGGAAGCATAAATCTGAAACCTATTCTCTTATGTCATCTGGTTTGAGACAATTTCATTACCATTTCAACCCTGAATTCTATTCATAAATCTGTGCATTAAGCTAATATAAATCAATAAAATCCAAGTATTTTTTAAATTAAAATATTTTTTCAACCAGATTTAAAATAGAATCTCAACCATATGGATCTATAGAATCACTGTGGAAAATTTTTCTTTTCACACAAAATTTGGTTTTGGCTTCAGATGCATATATCTGTCATTAGTTTTGGCATTGTGGATTACTAGGCTTTCTCTCAACATTCTATAAAACAAATAAACAGGTGCTGCTAACACTGTGTCACTTGTTCAAACTAGAAAAAGGCCAACAAACAAGGATTAAAGATTGAATCATAACATATTTTTAGGAAATACTAATTTAACATATTCAAATACATAATTAATCTAAACCCATTAAGGTATGACAACCATTTACTTTTATATTTCATGCATTCAATCCATAATTGGCTCAGAGAATATATTTTACAAAAGTTAATAAAGTCACACATATATGGCAGTAATAACTGCACTATATGCATTCTGCCCTTTCTTATTAATAGAGACCATTTCCCTCCTAGAAAGAAATGGAATGAAAAATATTGCTCCCAGATTCCCTTGCAGGTAGATTTGACTGCATAACTAGACTAGCTAATGAACCTCAACAGATGTTTGCTGAAGGATTCTGGAAATGTTTTCTTTCCTAAGATCCTCCTCAACCCCTTCTCATGGATGTCCACTTTGCTCCTTTTTCCTTATTTCTGCCTGGAACACAGACATGCTGGCTGAAGTAGAGGCAACTATAAAACAATGAAAAAGGAATTCAAGAGTCCCAGAGATTGTGATATCCCATGATAGCATAGAGAGTAATGCCTAGCATAAGACTTCTTGCTGAATGAGAATAAGCCTACTGTTCCTTTTTATTTTTTTCCCCTTTAGTTACTGAGGCACAAATACTAAGTGTGCAGTTTGGTGGCTTTGTAGCATATGTATAAACTCATGTAACCACCATCCACATCAAGATATGTTCAGCTCTTCAGAAGCCTCCATCCCTTCTCCAAAGGCAACTTCTATTCTAATCTCCAAACCCAAATTTCTTTAAATCACTATTTAGTCAATTTTACTGTTCAGTTCAGTTCAGTTGCTCAGTTGTGTCTGACTCTTTGGGACTCCATGGACTTCAGCACACGAGGCTCGCCTGTCCATCACCAACCCTGGAGCTTGTTCAAACTCAGGTCCATTGAATCAGTGATACCATCCAACCATCTCATCCTCCGTTGCCCCTTCTGCTGCCCTCAATCTTTCCAAGTATCAGGGTCTTTTCCAATGAATCAGCTATGATGAGAACATCAGGTGGCCAAAGTATTGGAGCTTCAGCTTCAACGTCAGTCCTTCCAGTGAATATTCAGGATTGATTTTCTTTATTTATTTATTTTTTTAATTTTATTTTTACTTTATTTTACTTTACAATACCGTATTGGTTTTGCCATACATTGACATGAATCCACCATGGGTGTACATTAGCTCCCAATCCCGAATCCCCCTCCCTTAGGATTGACTGGCTTGATCTCCTTGCAGTTGAAGGGACTCTCAAGAGTCTTCTCTAGCACCACAGCTCAAAGGCATCAGTTCTTTGGTTCTCAGCCTTCTTTACTGTCCAACTCTCACATTTGTACATGACTACTGGAAAGACCATGGCTTTGACTATATGGACCTTTGTTGGCAAAGTGATGTGTCTGCTTTTTAATAAGCTGTTTAGGTTTGTCATAGTCAAATATAATTTTATTTAATTCTTTTAATAAGTAAATTATCTGTTGATATAGCTTAGGATTGTATTTGGTCCCCCTCATAATATTTTTAAAAGTTGACTTTTGACAAAAACTTTTTAATTGCATATAAAGTTTCCACATTTTGAGATTATATATTTTATAACTTTCTTTACCCCCCAATCACATTTCTAATAATTTCTGTGAATATAAGCAAATATTATTTTCCTATTAGATACACATGGCATATTAAAAAGCAGAGTCATTACTTTGCCAACAAAGCCTGGCTTGTCAAAGCTATGGTTTTTCCAGTAGTCATATATGGATGTGAGAGTTGGACTATAATGAAAGCTGAGCACCAAAGAATTGATGCTTTTTAGCTGTAGTGTTGGAGAAACTCCTGAGAGTCCCTTCGATTGGAAGAAGTTCTTACCAGTCCATCCTAAAGGAAATCAGTGCTGAATGTTCATCGGAAGGACAAATGCTGAAGCTGAAACTCCAATAATTTGGTCACCTGATGCAAAGAACTGACTTACTGGAAAAGATCCGGATGCTTGGAAAGATTAAAGGCAGGAGGAGAAAGGGACAACAGAGGATGAGATGGTTGGATGTGATCACCGACTCGATGGACATGAGTTTGAGTGAGTTCTGGGAGTTGGTGATGGACAGGAAAGCCTGGTGTGCTGCAGTCCACGGGGTCACAAAGAGTCGGACAAGACTGAGCAACTGAACTGAATAGGTAAGAAGTTTACTAAGCATGCTAATTTCACAAGNGAGTGAGTTCTGGGAGTTGGTGATGGACAGGAAAGCCTGGTGTGCTGCAGTCCACGGGGTCACAAAGAGTCGGACAAGACTGAGCAACTGAACTGAATAGGTAAGAAGTTTACTAAGCATGCTAATTTCACAAGACATAGTCAAACACTGGCATTGTTAAGTAAAATGGATATGTACAAATTAGGGATTTTGCTTTCCTCTTCTTGCCTTATTAACCTTTTTCCATCTAAAACAATGCCACTGATGCTCATCTCATCAGTTTGGGCAAGACAAACGACCCAGAAAAAAGTCGGACCAATGAAACTCAATCAATTTCTCAGATCTTATAGGTGTGAATTTGAATTTGAAGTAGATAAAAAGTAAGAGCTTGCTTTGTCATTTTTTTCAAATCAGAGAGCAAAAAGAAGCTTTCAGGTGGACCTGGGTCAGATATTGACCCCTGCAGAGCCTTGATAGGTTGCAGAGCAATAACCTACAAAACCCATGAATACCAAACAAGTCAGGCCGACCAAACTGTGATGCCTGAGGCTCCTCCAGCTGATCTCTTCTAGCGGGTCCCTCTCTGGGGACAACAAAGGATATAAGGAAAATGAAAAAGAGACACACTGCTTAGAAACTGACAAACATTTCAGATTAGACTTACTCTAACCCCCTAAACTTTTTAAAGATATTTTTATATGCTTCATTCTGTATCATAATGATATAATGAATTTGTTACAAACCTCATGACTGTGAAAACCAAGGACTGTCTGATGTCTTAAATTAAGGTCCTGAAAGGAAAATATTGTCAACCCTTTTCTTTTCTCTTTTTATAAATGATATTGTGCTCTCTGCTTTACCTTCCACATTTGTCCACATAAGGTCTGCGTCAATGATTTGAACAGTTTTGAGTTGACAGAGGTGACAACAAACACAAAAATAGATTCAAGTTACTGAAACTAGAGAGATTATGATTAATATTGCTTTCCACTTTACATGGGCTCTAACACAAATTTTAACACAAAAATAGCAAAAATATTCTTTTGATAAAGATTAAGTGATAAGATTAAAGCAGGAAAAATACTCTTGAGCCTGACATCTATAGAGGCATGCAATTTTGGTTATTTTTTCCTGAATATTACTGCAATAAGTATAAAGGTCTCTAAACAGATTGTTCTATAAAAATTCACAATATCTTATCTCAGACATATAGATATTTGTCCATGGATATAAGAAGCCAGAGGATAAATGTGTACCATTTTATCCAAAAGTGTCAATTTTAATCCATGGAATATCCTTAAAATATCAGTATGCATTATGGAATGTAATAAAGTGTTAGTCTCTCAGTGGTGTCCGATTCCTTGCAACCCCATGGAGTGTAGCCCACCAAGCTCCTCTGTCCATGGAATTCTCTAGACAAGATTACTGGAGTGGGTTGCCATTTCCTTCACCAAGAATGTAACAAAAGAAATGCTGTTATATTATGCATTAGAAAATATAAACTTATGTAAATACTTCAAGATAAAATAGCTTCTCAAGTAAACTCAACTATGAACCACATTTCAGTGGTTCTTTGATAGACAAATTTAGGAACCATAGAAAGAAATACATAATTTATTTTTTAACAAAAATTAGGTCAATATTGAAAAAAAAGTTTAGAGTAAAATCAGCAATTATAGTGAGGATGAAATAAATTCCTTGTAAATCATTCAAAAAGTAAAGTAATTTTCTATCTTCATGTTTTGCCAAATTTGAAAGTTTCTTTAATGTCTTATGTTATCTCAATCAAAGAAAATAAAATATTTTTGTCATTAGCTCCTTGTCAAACCTATGTTTGCTTCCTTGGGTTATACTTACTAACTTATACTCAGATTTTGTTATTTAAAATATAGTTAGCAAAATAAATAAATAGAGCTAGCATGCCTCAAAATAACCATTAATATTTCATTTTTATCATCAAGAAAACATTTCAATAAAATCATATAGATGCACATCAGCTTATACTGAGTTATGTTTACACCTAAGTTAGTTAGTTGGTTAGTTCAATCGCTCAGTCGTGTCCGACTCTTTGCAACCCCATGGACTGCAGCATCCCAGGCCTCCCTGTCCTCACCAACTCCCAGAGTTTACTCAAACTCATGTCCATCGAGACGGTGATGCCATACAACCATCTCATCCTCTGTCTTCCCTTTCTCCTCCTGCCTTCAATCTTTCCCAGCATCAGGGTCTTTTCAAATGAGTCACTTCTTCACATCAGGTGGCCAAAGTATTGGACTTTCAGCTTCAACATCAGTCCTTTGAATAAATATTCAGGACTGATTTCCTTAAAAATGCATTGGTTGGATTTCCTTGTAGTCCAAGGGACTCTCACAAGTTTTCTCCAACACTACAGGTCAAAAACATCAATTCTTCAGCACTCAGCTTTCTTTATAGTCCACCTCTCACATCCATACATGACCACTGGAAAAACCATAGCCTTGACTAGATGTACCTTTGTTGGCAAAGTAATGTCTCTGCTTTTTAATATGCTGTCTAGGTTGGTCATAACGTTTCCTCCAAAGAACAAGCATCTTTTAATTTCATGGCTACAGTCACCATCTGCAGTGATTTTGGAGCCTCCAAAAATAAAGTCTGCCATTGTTTCCACTGTTTCCCAATCTATTTGTCATGAAGTGATGGTATCAGATGCCATGATCTTAGTTTTTTGAATTCTGAGCTTTAAGCCATATTTTTCACTCTCCTCTTCCACTTTCATCAAGAGGTTCTTTAGTTCTTCTTCGCTTTCTGCCATAAGGTGGTGTCATCTGCATATTTGAGGTTATTGATATTTCTCCTAGCAATTTTGATTCCAGGTTTTGCTTCATCCAGCCCAGTTTCTCTTGATATACTCTACATATAAGTTAAATAAGCAGGGTGACAATATACAGCCTTGATGTACTCCTTTTCCTATTTGAACCATCTGTTGTTCATGTTCAGTTCTGTTACTTCCTGACCTGCACACACGTTTCTCAAGAGGCAGGTCAAGTGGTCTAGTATTCCCATCTCTTGAAGAATTTTGCACAGTTTGTGGTGATCCACACAAAGGCTTTGGTAAGCAGACATAGAGGCTTTTTGGAACTCTCTTGATTTTTGGTGTTCCAAAAGATGCTGGTAATTTGATCACTGGTTCTTCTGCCTTTTCTAAAACCAGTTTGAACATATGGAATTTCATGGTTCATTGTTGAAGCCTGACTTAGAGAATTTTGAGCATTATTTTACTAGTGTGTGAGATGAGTGCAATTGTGCGGTAGTTTGAGCATTCTTTGGCATTGCCTTTCTTTGGGATTGGAATGAAAACTGACCTTTTCCAGTCCTGTGGCCACTGGGGCCTTTTCTAAATTGCTGGCATATTGAGTGCAGCACTTTCACAGCATCACCTTTTAGGATTTGAAATAGCTTAACTGGAATTCCATCACCTCCACTAGCTTTGTTTGTAGTGATGATTCCTAAGGCCCACTTGACTTCACATTCCAGAATTCCTGGCTGTAAGTGAGTGATCACACCATCGTGATTATCTGGGTCATGACGATTTTTGTGTATAGTTGTTTTGTGTATTCTTGCCACATCACTTAATATCTTCTGCTTCTGTTAGGTTCCTACCATATCTGTAATTATTGAGCCCATATTTGCATGAAAAGTTCCCTTGGTATCTCTAATTNTTCCTGGCTGTAAGTGAGTGATCACACCATCGTGATTATCTGGGTCATGACGATTTTTGTGTATAGTTGTTTTGTGTATTCTTGCCACATCACTTAATATCTTCTGCTTCTGTTAGGTTCCTACCATATCTGTAATTATTGAGCCCATATTTGCATGAAAAGTTCCCTTGGTATCTCTAATTTTTTTGAAGAGATCTCTAGACTTTCCCATTCTATTGATTTCCTCTATTTATTTACACTGATCACTGAGGAAGCCTTTCTTATCTCTCATTGCTATTCTTTCGAACCCTGCATTCAAATGAGTATATCTTTCATTTTCTCTTTGCTTTTCATTTCTCTTCTTTTCAGAGCTATTTGTAAGGTCTCCTCATACAGCCATTTTGCTTTTTCATATTTCTTTTTCTTGGGGATGGTCTTGATTCCTGGCTCTTTTACAATGTCACGAACCTCAATCCATAGTTCATTAGGCACTCTATCAGTTCTAGTCCCTTAAATCTATTTCTTACATCTACTGTATAATCGTAAGGGATTTTATTTAGGTCATACCTGAATAGTCTAGCAGTTTTCCCTACTTTCTTCAATTTAACTCTGAATTTGGCAATAAGGAATTCATGATCTGAGCCACTGTCATCTCACAGTTTTGTTTTTGCTCTCTGTATAGACCTTCTCCACCTTTGGCTGCAACGAACGTTGTCTGGTGTGGACATGTATAAAGTCTTCTCTTGTGTTGTTGGAAGAGGGTATTTGCTATGACCAGTGCATTCTCTTGGCAAAACTCTTGAGCCTTTTCCCTGCTTCATTCTGTACTCCAAGGCCAAATTTGCTCATTACTCCAGGTGTTTCTTGACTTCCCACTTTTGCATTCCAGTCCCCTATAATGAAAAAGACATCTATTTGAGGTGTTAGTTCTAGAAGGTCTTGTAGGTCTTCATAGAACCATTCAATGTTAGCTTCTTCAGCATTAGTGGTTGGGGCATAGACTTGGATTACCTTGATACTGAATGGTTAGACTTGGAAACGAACTGAGATCATTCTGTCATTTTTGAGATTGCATCCAAGTACTGCATTGTGGACTCTTTGTTGACTCTGATGGCTACTCCATTTCTTCTAAGGGATTCTTGCACACAGTAGTAGATATCATGGTCATCCAAGTAATTCACTCATTCCAGCTCATTTTAGTTCACTGATTCCTAAAACGTGGATGTTCACTCTTGACATCTCCTGTTTGACCACTTCCAATTTTCCTTGATTCATGGACCTAACATTTCAGCTTCATATACAATATTGCTCTTTACAGCACTGGACCTTACTTTCATCACTAGTCACAACCAGAACTGTGTGTTGTTTTTGCTTTGGCTCTGTCTCTTCATTCTTTCTGAAGTTATTTCTCCACTGATCTCCAGTAGCATATTGGGCACCTACCAACTTGGGGAGTTCATCTTTCAGTGTCCTATCTTTTTGCCTTTTCATACTGTTCATGGGGTTCTCAAGGCAAGAATATTGAAGCAATTTGCCATTGCCTTCTCCAGTGGACCACATTTTTTCAGAACTCTCTACCATGACCCATCCGTCTTGGGTGGTCCTACAAGGTATGGCTCATAGTTTCATTTAGTTAGACAAGGCTGTGGTCCATGTGATTAGATTGGGTATTTTCTTGTGATTGTGGTTTTCAGATTGTCTGCCCTCTGAATGAGAAGGATAAGAGGCTTATGGAAGTTTCCTGATGGTAGACTAACTCAGGGGGAAACTGGATCTTGTTCTGATGCAAGTGGCCATGCTCAGTAAATCTTTAATCTAATTTTCTGTTGAAGGGTGGAATTGTGTTTCCTCCCTGTTATTTACCTGGGGCCAAAGGAAATGGCAACCCACTCCAGTATTCTTGCCTGGAGAATCCCATGGACAGAGGAGCCTGGTGGGCTACAGTCCATGGGGTTGCAAAGAGTCAGACACGGCTGAATGACTTCACTTTCACACTATGGTGGAGGCAATGAAGATAACGGTGACATCTTTCAAAAGATCCCGTGCATGTACTGCTACACTCAGTGCCCCCAACCCTGCAGCAGGCCACCGCCGACCCATGCCTCTGCTGAAGATTCCTGGACACTCACAGTCAAGTCTGGGTCAGTCTCTTTTGGGGTCACTGCAGAGACTGAGACAGAACTGTGTTTGAGCATCTCCTATGGAGGTACGGGTCAGCAGTGGAGTGCCACAGGGACAGGGGCTCTGGGTGCAGCAGACAGGTTTGGCATAAGTCCTCTTGGAGGAGTCCATTAACCCCACCATAGAGCTGCCAGAACTTACACAGGCCTGGGAAATAGACTCTTGGAGGGCACAAACAGAACCTTGTGTACACCAGGACCCAGGAGAAAGGAGCAGTGACCCGACACCTAAGTTAACATACATCTGAAGTAAATTCAAAACAACAGTATTGATGATAAAGTAAGATTCTATGTGAGAACACAGTTTTGAAAACTATGAAGCGATGTATTCATTTACTCAACACATCAACTTGTAAATGCCTACTATTTCTTTTTTAACTTCTATAAAATTAAAATGCTTCTATGTTAAGATATAACAGAATGCTTCACTGAGGAAATGACAATATGAGAGGATGACTAGTATTGACTATCAAGCTTTAGGCCCTTGCATTAGAAAGTGGCAGAACTGATCAAATATAAGGTGATTAGTAAAAACAAACAAAATATATCTTATCACCAACAATGCTAAAATAGAAGCATTTGTAAAACCCATACACATTCCTGAATATATATAAAGAAAAAAATCAACAACAAGAAGAATAACAATAAAGTACTTCCTAGTGAGCATGAAAAAGAAGTGAAATGTCTTGGCTAGATTCATTCATGCTATAGTTTGGATGTTCAAAGGCAATTTTAAATCTTTATTTAAAAATCATTTTAAAAGCATTTATTTTTAATTGAAGGATAATTGCTTTACAGGATTTTGTTGGTTTCTGTCAAACATCAACAGGAATCAACCATAAGTATACACATGTCCCCTCCCTCTTGAACCTCCGTTTGCATATCCCTCCCCATCTCACCCCTCTAGGTTGTTACAGAGTCTGTAATTTGAGTTCCCTGAGTGATACAGCAAATTTCCATTGGCTATCTATTTTACATATGGTAATTAAGGAGAGAGTGAGATGTGTGGAGACAGTAACATGGAATACTATAATTTTAAATATTATTAGTTTTTTCCCAATAATTTGATCTTTCTCTTAAGCNCCCTGAGTGATACAGCAAATTTCCATTGGCTATCTATTTTACATATGGTAATTAAGGAGAGAGTGAGATGTGTGGAGACAGTAACATGGAATACTATAATTTTAAATATTATTAGTTTTTTCCCAATAATTTGATCTTTCTCTTAAGCCTTCACCTTGTTGAATAGCAGGAGTGCTTAAATGAATAACCATTTAGCAAAAAGTGTCTTCAAATCTTATTAAAATGTTGTTATAATCATTATACTATTTTATAATCATAATAAATTAATGATGTCATAATTAATGATTACTTTATGATATTTTAAGTAATTAAAGGATTTTTTTTTATCCTGTAAACCATTTTCAGATTTAAAATCAGTCTATTTCTTATTTTTCTATTTTTGAGAAAAGAAATCTTCAAGTTAAAAAAATGGATAAATATACAGCAATATGTAGAAGTAAAAGTACCAAAACTAAGCAAGGCTTTCACTGTCTAATCCTTCCTGTATTCTATGGGGCAATATCTCTTGTATGCTCTCTGCTTGCACTCTTGCATTGAGGATGTAACTTGTGATCTTCTCTTGGTCAGAGCCTGGGTAAGGGTACCTGGCTAACTCAGTGGTATCCTAACTCCTTGCAGTCATCTGAAATATCTGGCTCTGATTTATTAAGTCCCAGACTTATTAAGGGTCCCAGACAGGGTAGTCTATAATATAGCCCTCAGGGCAAAGCAACTAAAACCCTGTCCTCATGCTCTCCTTCAGCAAGCTCCCAGATGTGCTTTCTGTTTCTGATTCAATTCCATTCCTCAAGGAAACAAAGAGTGGCTGAGAAACATCCTGAAAGATGCAAACTTTTCGGAACTCCTTCTACCCGAACATTTGCCCGAACATTTGCTGTTAAATTTTCCAGGGTACCAATCTCTGCGACTACACATTCAATCTTATTCTCAGTGATCTGATCAGTTTCAGTGGCTCTGCACCTTCTACAACTGGAGTTTTTGGTTTTCTGTTTCTATTTCCTGTATTGCATTGTTTTACTGTACCCCACGCTTCAAGGCACTGTTGCCAAAGATAAAAAGATCTTCTTGTCTACTTTTCAAGTATGGTCCTGCTCCCTTGACCATGGGAATGATAAGTGAGCATTAAAAGAATTAGGAAACTCTTCTCTTAAAATACCTAGGCTTTCAATGTTGTTATATTTCTACCTAATCCTACTTTTAAAGGTGAGGTTTTTTTCCTCCTAAATTTCTAGGACAATTCATAATTTTCCACTGACAAAACATATCCTCAACCCCAAGAAAGAAGTACTTAGACGGAGGTAAATATTCTGTAATCAGAAATGTCAATGGAAAAAACAAATTAATGATTATTTTTAAAGTCTTATCACTATTGCATATGCAGTTTTTTTTTATTTGAGTATAGTTGCTTTACAATGTAGTGCTAGTTTCTGCTATACAGAGAAGTGAATTAGATACATGCATATATGCAGTTTTTATCCACATAATTATACTCTGAAAAATCTATCAAAGAGAAACTCATGCCAAAATGACAGGACAAGTTTGTGCCATTCTTAAAACTGCATGACAACAATATTAAAATTCTAGATAAAAAATTATTGATACACACCTTATGCCAACATAAGACAATATCTCAAAGGGATATTATTAAGTGAAAAAACTACAAGTCATATTAGAATAATTATAGAATGATGAAATATTTTAAAAATAAAAATGTTTACTTGAAGAGATACATATGCATAATTATGTTTATTAAATGTCCAGACAAAATATCAAGTTAACACAAACCAAATTGTTAACCATAGTCTGTGGTTGTGTCTGCAAACTATCAGTTAGAAGACTGACATTAGATATTCACTTAGTTTTCATCCATATAGCTTGATTCTTTTGCCAGAATATATTCACATATCAGCTGTACAGGGTTTTCATAAATGAAAAAAAAAGTAAAATGAATTATTTAAATATAGTTTTAAATGATTTAATAAGGAGAGTTTGGTGAAGATTCTGGAGGGAAAAAAGTGACGATTCCAGTCACTAAATGTGCTGGCGTCAAAACTTTAGTAACATTTATAGTTGAATCTCTGCTATCTGACAATTAAAACCTATTTGCTCAAAAAGAGAAATAACACATAGCAAAGTGGTCTGTTGCTAGGATTCCAGACTGGATTAATGTAGAAAATGTTAAGGAAAATTGTACAAAAGCAGTTCTATTTACACAGCATGAAATATAGATTTTTCAAGCAGGGTCGGCTGACATAAAATGGAAGCTTCAAAAAAAAAAAAAGAAAACATTTTTCACTTAAATGTAGTTGACAAGCAATTTGAGGGATTGTCTTTTTTTTTTTTTAATTTTAAAGAAAATGTCTTTGAAAATTTAACCTTGATTTTAAGAAGCTCAAATGTCTGCATGTTGTGAATCATGAAACAATTCCTCTAAAAAAGATATCTAAAGCTATTTCAGGTGCTTTTTTAATTTGTAAATTTTTTATCTTATATGTTTAGAGGGAAAAATAACATTTAAAAAAATTTTCCAAGACAATAATTTCAATGTTACTTTTAATATTTCCTTTATAGAGATTTTATCATTTATTGGTGAATATGATTTTACTCAAAGTAGATAAACTGCTTTTAAAATGTGTTGCTGAACAACTGTAAGACAGACTACGAATGGCATGCTGCTTTCTGCTCCTTTTTGGATTCATGAAATTATTTTAAATGTCTGGCAGGCACTTACCGATTTAGAAAATACCTTTGATATTCATTTTGTGCATGCTATTTTATTTATCCTGATTTAGTTCTACTCTAATTAGTCAAGTGTAAATAATTTTAAAAATGTTATTTGATTACATCTTTAGCTTTCTTCTTTTTGTATACTTTGTAGCTCTTTTTTGATACACATATGTACAAATGCATGTATCACATTTCTTTTAATTAACATCTATTGAAAGATGCCATGAAAAATACATAAAGGTAAATGTTCAAAGAGGAACTTGTTCATAAATTGAAGTTTATTGTAATTTCAGTGAAATGCAGCCTATATAAAATTCTTTTAAAATAGTCTTGTTTATTTAATATAGATTATCATTTGGTTTAGAATTCTCATCACTTTCTTTCCCTGGTAATTATTATTAATACAATTATTGCAATTTGATTTTTAACAAGTACATTTTAAGGTGAAGGTGAAGGTGAAGTCGCTCAGTCGTGTCCGACTCTTTGCGACCCCGTGGACTGTAGCCTACTAGGCTTCTCCGTCCATGGGATTCTCCAGGCAAGAATACTGGAGTGGGTTACCATTTCCTTCTCCAGGGGATCTTCCCGACCCAGGGATCGAACCCGGGTCTCCCGCATTGGAGGCAGACGCTTTAACCTCTGAGCCACCAGGGAAGCCCACATTTTAAGTAGTACATTAGATTTAAAATTAGTATTATTTAAAATCCAAAATCACCACAGATGGTGATTGCAGCCATGAAATTAAAAGGCTCTTACTCCTTGGAAGAAAAGTTATGACCAACCTAGACAGCATATTAAAAAGCAGAGACATTATTTTGTCAACAAAGGTCCGTCTGGTTAAGGCTATGGTTTCTCCAGTAGTCATGTATGGATGTGAGAGTTGGACTATAAAGAAAACTGAGTGCTGAAGAATTGATGCTTTTGAACTGTGGTGTTGGAGAAGACTCTTGAGAGTCCCTTGAACTGTAAGGATTTCCAACCAGTCCATCCTAAAGGAGATCAGTCCTGGTTGTTCATTGGAAGGACTGATGCTGAAGCTGAAAATCCAATACTTTGGTCACCTGATGCGAAGACCCTGATGCTGGGAAAGATTGAGGGCAGGAGGAGAAGGGGATGACGGAGGATGAGATGGTTGGATGGTATCATTGACTCAATGGACGTGAGTTTGGGTAAACTCCGGGAGCTGGTGATGGACAGGGAGGCCTGGCGTGCTGCGGTTCATGGGGTTGCGAAGATTCGGATACGACTGAGAGACTGAACTGAACTGAAAATTATTAACATCACTGTATATTCTTCCTACATTATTCTTTTAAACCTGATTATTTTTTCTTTTTTATGTTAAAAACAACCTTCCCAGAATAATGAAGGTACCTCTTATATTGATACTTTCTATTTTCATCTTGGTTCTTCACCTAAAATTTTCTCCTTTAGATCATTTAAATTCAGGTTACTCTCAACTACTCTGTTTATACAATAGTTTCCTGGACAAGTATCATAAAAAAATAAATATATAAATAAAAACAAAATAAAGAAACCTATATTCAACATACTTAGTTATTATTATTATTATATTAGAATTGGTATAGAATAGAAAAATATATTTTTGCATAAGAAGAACTATCAATGGATCAAAGTAATTTGCATCTATACTGGAAGTTTGAGATTGACATGTACCCATACTGTATTTAAAATAGATAACCAACAAGGACCTACTGTTAAACAAAATCAATATTATGTGTCAAATAGAAGAAACAAAAACATTAATTTTGATTAATCTATGAAGAAATAATGAGTGACTACAATGGTTTAAATGTCTGTCACTTAAAAATATTATGCAGCAAGTGAAAATATAGCATGTTCAATTTCACTAAACAGGATTTTAGCCAGATTTCTAACTTTGTATTTTGTGGAAGCTTTTCATCATCTCCCAAATCTTGATGCTTTCCTTCCATTATCAAGCAATATTATCAACCAGTCTTACTGAAGAGATTTCTTTAGTTCNAAGAAATAATGAGTGACTACAATGGTTTAAATGTCTGTCACTTAAAAATATTATGCAGCAAGTGAAAATATAGCATGTTCAATTTCACTAAACAGGATTTTAGCCAGATTTCTAACTTTGTATTTTGTGGAAGCTTTTCATCATCTCCCAAATCTTGATGCTTTCCTTCCATTATCAAGCAATATTATCAACCAGTCTTACTGAAGAGATTTCTTTAGTTCACTTGATCACACAAAAAGCATTTGCTAATTTCTTTATAACTAGAAGTTATAAGGTGTAGTCACCCATAAACCTCTACAAGTATTCACTGTTTAAAAGCTATGATCACATTTCTGTGTCCAAATAAACAGTTGAAGAATATAGGAGGCACGTGATTTTTGTACCTTAGGCAATTAAATTCATTAAACTAAAAGCAGCTATCTCTGAACATCCTTCACCTCAACATTCAGATTATGTCAATTACAGATCAAATTGAATAAACAAGACTCCACATTAAAAAGTGTAATTTGAATTGCTTAATATATAAGGCAATTCTTATGAGCATTACTGGACTTCAAAATATGAAAACTATTAAAAAGACATGATAAATTTTTGGAATGGTTCAAAATAAAATAGAAACAAAACAATCCATATTATATCAGGAAATTTAATGCTATTCTTACTCCTCATGATCTTCTTAGAGAAGAGCCCAGGGTTTATCTCAAATAAATCAACAAAAATGAATTCTAGGTATCAAATGAGCTAATTTGTCTATTAAAATGGTACAAATACTCTATAGTATTTTATATTTTAATTTCAGTTAGAAAATAAAGTTACATCAAATATCCAAATAGCAAAGAAAACAGAAATGATAACTTTCTGCCAGTCCTGTGAACTGCTTAGTCAGATACTCTTTTTCTTCACAATACCTACCAATGATCATTTTGAAAGTCTCTGCTCCCTTTTTAATGAACAATTTCCCCTTCTCTAAGTAGCTCCCAAATTTCTAACAGCTTGTTGTGAAGAGTAGTGTATCATATCTTTGTTGGGATTCAGACAAAACAGACAAGGCCCTGAGTATCTTATTAAGAGACACAAATGAAAGTCTTTAAATAACATTTTTATTACCTTCCCTACAGTTTCTATGAAAAAAGTGAAGTATTACATTAAAATATGGGATTTGGGATTGGGAGCTAATATACACCCATGGTGGATTCATGTCAATGTATGGCAAAACCAATACNTATATATATATATATATATATATATATACGTGCATACACACACACAGTTTGAATCATATATGACTCTGTAGCAAACCACTTTAAATCTTCATATGGCTAAAAATATCAAGAGGGATACCTGGTCTTCCTTATATTTCCTTCCCTTCAGATATTTTTGTTCTCGTTTATCTCTGTAATCCCCATCTACTGCCTCCATTACATGTATACAACTTCTTGCCATTTCAGAGATCATAAAGACTTTATTTTCTTTGATGATTTTTCTTTCTGTTCTTTGGATTGGATTATTTCCACTGATCTACATTACGTTCACTGGTTTTTACTTTTGCTATCACAAAATTGCCGTTACCCATATATAGTGAATCTTTCAACTGTTGTTCAAGTTAGAACTTTTCATTTGCTTCTCTTTATTAATTTCCATTTCTCTACTGATATTCTTTATTTGTTGAATCATTGTTTCCATAATATCTTTTAATTTTCTAAACACAACTTACTTATTTTCTTTGAATATATGTACAAGAGCTGCTTTGAAGTCTTTTTTTTTTTCCTACTAAATCTAACATCTAGATGTCCTAAAAGTCAGCTTTTATTGAGTATTTTATCATCTATAGTGTGGGTAAAAATCTCCTTTGTCTTTCTTATGTGTCTATTAGCTTTGGTTGAAAATCAAATATTTTAGAAAGTATTTTCTAGCAGCTTTGGAATGTGATTTATATTATCACTGAGGTTTCTGTTTGTTTATATGTTCTGCTAGTTTGGTTAGATTTATATTGTGGTATTTGTTTCCTCCAAGCTGATGTCTCTCATCAGATTTTATAATTTTAATTTATATTTTTTAGCCTGGTTCATGAGGGATCAGACCTTTGTTTGCATAGTTTAGTGGTCAGCAAATATTTCAGCAGACCTGTGATCAGATACTTAAAACTCTGCTGTCTAAGCCATACGTTGATTGAAGAGAACATTCCAACTTGCAGCCAATTCTCAAATATTACTTGAGTTTCATATTTTGTTGTGCTCTCTTGGATCTCTGGAACATAGAAACATTTAATCAGTTAGCCAGGGATCTATGATGACATTATCTTCATCCTATGGATTTCTCACTTCCAGATTCTTCCTAGTAAATTTCTGGATAATCTGCCAAATATCCCCAAATGCACTGGAAAACATCAGGTTTTCCCTGTTTTGACTAGTGACACTGGTTTCTTTCCTTCATTCTAAATTGAATCCTCCACCTCTGGCAACTGCAGATGTTTTCCATTCAGCCAAGAATCTAATGAGCTAATGGGAGAAGGATGGGATGGGGAAGGTTGACAAAGACTGAACACATATTTTAGACAAAGCTGCAACAATTTTTAAGAAGCAAAATTCTTTCATATTTTTACATTCCATTTATCATACATTTCAAGTGCCTTTAAATGATTGTTTTAAAAAGCTTCATCCCAGAGTTTCTAGTTTTCTGCAGAAACTGTGACCTCTTCATATTGCCTTTAGCAGAAGTTGAAGACCTCTAAGCTACTCACCTTAGTTTCTTTTTTCCTTCCTTCTAAGCCTTATTTTGTGGCCTAACATACTGTTTGTTATGAAGAATATTCCATGTGCTCTTGAGAAGAATGTGTACTCTGCTATTTTTGGTTGGGGTGATTGTATACTGTTATGTAAAATTGGTCTACCAGTCAGTTCAATTCAGTACAGTCGCTCAGTTGTGTCCGACTTTTTGCGACCCCATGAATTGCAGCGTGCCAGGCCTCCCTGTCCATCATCAACTCCCAGAGTTTACCCAAATTTACATCCATCGAGTCACTGATGCCATCCAGCCATCTCATCCTCTGTTGTCCCCTTCTCCTCCTGCCACCAATCCCTCCCAGCATCACGGTTTTTTCCAATGAGTCAACTCTTTGCATGAGGTGGCCAAAGTATTGGAGATTCAGCCTCAGTATCAGTCCTTCCAATGAACACCCAGGACTGATCCCCTTTAGGATGGACTGGTTGGATCTCCTTGTGTCCAAGGGACTCTCAAGAGTCTTCTCCAACACCACAGTTCAAAAGCATCAATTCTTCTGCACTCAGCTTTCTTCACAGTCCAACTCTCACATCCATACATGACCACAGGAAAAACCATAGCCTTGACTAGACGAACCTTTGTTGAAAAAGTAATGTCTCTGCTTTTGAATATGCTATCTAGGTAGGTCATGACTTTCCTTCTGAGGAATAAGCGTCTTAATTTCATGGCTGCAGTCACCATCTGCAGTGATTTTGGAGCCCCAAAAAATAAAGTCTGACACTGTTTCCCCATCTATTTCCCATAAAGTGATGGGACCGGATGCCATGATCTTCATTTTCTGAATGTTGAGTTTTAAGCCAACTTTTTCACTCTCCTCTTTCACTTTTATCAAGAGGCTTTTTAGTTTCTCTTCACTTTCTGCCATAAGGGTGGTGTCATCTGCATATCTGAGGTTATTGATATTTCTCCTGGCAATCTTGATTCCAGCTTGTGCTTCTTCTAGCCCAGCATTTCTCATGATGTACTCTGCATAGAAGTTAAATAAGCAGGGCGACACTATGCAGCCTTGACATACTCCTATTCCTATTTGGAACCAGTCTGTTGTTCCATGTCCAGTTCTAACTATTTGCAGTTTCTTGACCTGCATATAGGTTTCTCAAGAGGCAGATCAGGTGGTCTGGTATTCTCATCTCTTTAAGACTTTTCCAGTTTATTGTGATCCACACAGTCAAAGGCTTTGGCATAGTCAATAAAGCAGAAATAGATGTTTTTTTCTGGAACTCTTTTGCTTTTTCGATGATCCAACGGATGTTGGCAATTTGATCTCTGTTTTCTCTGCCTTTTCTAAAACCAGCTTGAACATCTGGAAGTTCAGGGTTCACATATTGCTGAAGCCTGGCTTGGAGAATTTTGAGGATTACTTTACTATCGTGTGAGATGAGTGCAATCATGCAGTAGTTTGAGCATTCTTTTGCATTGACTTTCTTTGGGATTGGAATGAAAACTGACCTTTTTCAGTCCTATGGCCACTGCTGAGTTTTCCAAATTTGCTAGCATATTGAGTGCAGCACTTTCACAGCATCATCTTTTAGGATTTGAAATAGCCTAACTGGAATTCCATCTCCTCCACTAGCTTTGTTCATAGTGATGCTTTCTAAGGCCCACTTGACTTCCCATTCCAGGTGAGTGATCACACCATCATAATTATCTGCGTTGTGAAGATCATTTTTGTACAGTTCTTCTGTGTATTCTTGCCATCTCTTAATATCTTTTGCTTCTGTTATCAGAAGGAGGAGGTTCATGACATTGTTTAGGAGACAGGGATGAAGACCATCCCCAAGGAAAAGAAATGAAAAAAAAACAAAATGGCTGTCTGAGGATGCCTTACAAATAGCTGTGAAAAGAAGAGAAGCAAAAAGCAAAGGAGAAAAGGAAAGATATAAGCATCTGAATGCAGAGTTCCAGAGAATAGCAGGAGAGATAAGAAAGCCTTCCTCAGCAATCAAAGCAAAGAAATTGAAGAAAACAACAGAATGGGAAGGACTAGAGATCTCTTCAAGAAAATTAGAGATACCAAGGGAACATTTCATGCAAAGATGGGCTCGATAAAGGACAATTGGTCTATAGTATTTTTCAAATGCTCTATTTCAACATTGATATTCTCTCTGATTGTGCTATCCACTATGGCGAGTGGGACATTAGTTTCATACTGTTATTATTTTATTTTATTTATTTATTTATTTTATTTTTTAAATTTGTTTACTTTATAATACTGTATTGGCTTTGCCATACACTGAAATGAATCCACCACAGGTGTACATGAGTTCCCAACCCTGAACCCCCCTCCCACCACCCTCCCCATATCATCTCTCTGGGTCATCCCAGGGCACCAGCCCCAAGCATCCTGTATCCTGTATCAAACCTAGACTAGCGATTTGTTTCTTACATGATAGTATACATGTTTCAGTGCCATTATTGTAGAATTCTTTTTCTTTTCCCTCCCTTCAATTACATTAATTATTAATTCACATTTTTGGAGTCCTGATGTTTCATGCATATATTATTATAGCCTTCCTGGTGAATTGACAGTTTTATCATTATACAATGTTCATCTTTACTTTTTGTAAAACTGTTTTATCTATAATTTATTTTGTCTGATATTAAAATGGCCATCCCTATTCTCATTCTCTTTTTTTTTTAAACTACTTACAGGGAATATCTTTTCCATCCTTTCACTTTCAACCTATGATTTTCTTAGATCTAAAGCATGTTTTTTTGTGATAACACTGGATCCTGAATCTTTATACATTTTTGTCAAAGTACATTTTTTGATGGTAGGGTTAATACATTTAATTACTGATGAGGAAGCACTTACTTTTATCATTTTATTTGTTTCCTATATTACGTATAGCTTCTTGATCTCTTTCCCCTCATTACTGCTGTCCTATGTATTTAGTTGACTTTTTGTAGAGACATGTTTGGATTTCTTTCTTACTTTTTTGTGTTTCTGTGTGCATATGCATGTACATAAGCTTTGTGGTTTCCACAGGGTTTAGATGATGTCCTAAAGTTATACAAATCTATCTTAAATTGATACCAACATAGCTTTCATTTCAGTTCAATCACCCAGTCATATCCGACTTTTTGCCACCCATGGACTGCAGCATGCCAGCCTTCCCTGTCCATCACCAACTCCTGGAGCTTGCTCAAACTCATGTCCATCCAGTCAGTGATGCCATCCAACCATCTCATCCTCTGTCATCCCCTACTACTCCCACTCTCAATCTTTCCCAGCACCAGGGTCTTTTCCAATGAGTCAGTTCTTCACATCAGGTGGCTAAAGTATTGGAGTTTCAGGTTCAGCATCAGTCCTGCCAATGAATATTCAGGACTGCTTTCCTTTAGGATGGACTGGTTTGATTTCCTTGCAGTCCAAGGGACTCTCAAGAGTCATCTCCAACACCACAGTTCAAAAGCATCAAAATATGTCATCCCCCTAAATTTAGACTGTAAGATTTCAGATGAGAAATCCATTAATAATATCATTGGGAATTGGTTATATGTGATTAGTCACTTTTTTCCCCTGCTTTCAATATTCTTTTTGTTGTTGGCTTTTGGCAGTTTGATTATAATATTTATTGATATGGGTCTTCAGATTTATTTTACCTGGGATTTGTTATGTTTTTTGGAAACTTATGTTCACAAATTTCATTAAATTTGGGAAGTTTCCAGTCATTATTTCTTCACATATTTTTTCTGTTTCTTTCTGTATAATTTTTCCTCTGGTACTCCTATAATGTGTATACTAGTCTGATTGATAGTGTTGTTGTTGTTGTAAGATCCCTTAAAATCTATTAACTTTTTTCTTTTTTTGCTTTTGAACTCAAAAAATTTAACTAATATGTTTTCAAGGTTTCTGACTTTTCTTCTGCATGTGCAAGTCTGATGATGGACACCAACACTACATTTTTCAATTATTATATTTTTCATCTCCAAATTTGTGTTTATTTTTATTATTTCTCTTTGTTGATATTCTCATTTTGTTCACAATTTTTTAAAAAAATTTCCTTTAATCCTTACCCATGTTTCCTGTTAGCTCTTTAAGTGTTTTAAGGGAGTTGTTCTTAAGTCATTGTCTAGTATGTCTAGTGTCTGTTTCCTCACTGACTATTTCAAAAGATTCATTGTGTTTATTTGAATGGGCCATGTTTCCTTGTTTCTTTCTTTGCCTTATAATCTTTTGTTGAAAATTAGACATTTAAGAAGTAACAAACTCTCCCAGGTTTTTGGAGTCTGGTGTGAAGAACTTTATTAATTAATAGAATCTTAAGTTTCAAGATTAGCTTGATATAAAGGTGCAATTTCTTCTCAGGTATAATTTGGGCTTATGTTCTGTCTGGATATGTGTGTGTGCACATGCACACACACAGTTTTTTCCAATTTCCCTCAGCTGATTTTGACACAATTTCCCAAAGAGTTTCAGCCAGCATTTTCTCAGGGTCCTAAATGATCTACTGTATTCCTCTGCTCGTTATCTCTTGTCCCTAGCCAGCTGGTGAGTCTTCAGCCCTTCAACTGTTATGTTCTGTACTATCCACCATCCCTCTATTACTTCTAGTCTGAGATTTTAACAATGCCATTCCTACCTGACCTCCACGTAAGGAAGGATACATACCAGTCCCTTAGAAAGCCCACAGACAGGTCAGAATATTACAAACCCTGCAAACATTTTCTCTGAGGGAAAGAACCTCGATTTGAGCTACTTCTTCACACTTATGTAGCACTGAGGAAGCAACGAAGCAAGACAAATAAAAATGCTCTGGTATTTCCTACCATTTTCAATACTACTTTATCTTCTTTGGGCATTTGCTTAGTTTCTGTAGACTTCTGACTGGTTTCCAGAGCTCCCATAAAGTTATTTTGGTCAGCCTGTGGTTTTCTATTTGATGTTACTGTTTGGAAATGATCCTGGAGCTTCCTATCAACTTGGTATCTCAAAGATAATCTAAGACACTGGAAAAAGATATAGTATCTTATCATCTTCACTGGTTACTATAGGCCTGATTCTCTAGGCATTTAGTGTGTGTTCTCCTCAGCCACCCCCAAAAAAAGCACTTTAGTAAAGCAAAACAACATCTCAAATATTACTTTGCATGGAGGAATTAAAACTGTCGGCATCTTTACTCTTTCCACTGAAACTTACTCAACAGGAGTGCTAGTGTAGTGTGATCTCTACACAAATATGACTGCAGTCTCCCTAGTTTCTTGGAAATGAGTGCTCTTACACAAGCAGAGTGCTCACTGCTGTCTGTTTAGGACTGAAGTAACATTTGTCTTCACTCCCGTGGAGATATTTGATAACTCACTTATATCTATCACATTCTCCACAGTCATGAAGATTTAACGCCAAAGATGACTCTACCCTATGTTTCTTTTGTTCTTCCTCTTTGATTGCTTCTGGTTGTAGATTAGGGAGATATAGATAGTAGCACTGGCTCACAACATAAAATATGTCATATTTAGGTAATTATTCTGTTGGTATATTTTAAAGTATCTCTTATTTTTAAAGATAAGCAGCACACTATTATGACTCTGTGGCAATCACTTATCTTCATTACCATAACTAAAGTTTTTATTAGTATATAGCAGGTATTTTTTAGCAGCAGGAAGTATACATAATACTGCAACTCATATATCTAATACACATACATACACATACATATACAGACATGAATGTATTGCAAGGCTGTATAGTATAGTGGTTAAGAGAATGGATCCTGGCACTAGTCTTCTTAAGTTTCAACCTTAGTTCTATTATTTACTTCTTTGCAACTTGGGGCATATTTCTTAACCTGTCTGTAACACTTCTCTCAGGTGAAAAATGTGGGTAAAAGAAAAATAAAGCAAAATTCTGTTATCTGAATTAAATTATTTGGCACATACAAAATGCCAGACTACTTCCTAAGTAACATAGCCTCATATGTGTGCTCTGTTGCTCAATCATGTCTCATTCCCTGCAAGCCCATGGACTGCAGCCTTCCAGATTACTCTGTCCATGGTATCTTCCAGGCAAGAATACTGGAGTGGGTTGCCTTTTCCTACTCCAGGGAATCTTCCTGACCCAGGGATCCAACCTGCATCTCTTGCATCTCCTGCATTAGTAAGCAGATTCTTTACTACCAAACCATTGCACCACATGGGAAGCCAATATAACCTTGGCAAATGTTATATAATATAATATGTATATATGTAGATATAATACATCATTTAGCTTTGACAAATGTAAATTTCATGAGCTAATTACACTAAGTTGAATTTATTTATGTACCAGGCATACCAGTTTTCTTTCAGTTAAGTTCAACTCAGTTGCTCAGTCATGTCCGACTCTTTGTGACCCCATGGACTGCAGCATGCCAGGCTTTCCTGTCCACCACCAACTCCCAGAGTTTACTCAAACTCAGTCCATTGAGTCAGTGATGCCATCCAACCATCTTATACTCTGTCATCCCCTGCTCCTCCCACCTTCAATCTTTCCCAGCATCAGGGTCTTTTCAGATGAGTCACTTCTTCACATCAGGTGGCCAACGTATTGGAGTTTCAACTTCAACATTGGTCCTTCCAATGAATACCCAGGACTGATCTCCTTTAGGATGGACTGGTTGGATCTCCTTGCAGTCCGAGGGACTCTCAAGAGTCTTCTCCAACACCACAGTTCAAAAGCACCAATTCTTCAGCACTACAAATTCCAGTTTTTCTGTATGAACTTTATTTTCTTTATATATAAATATTTGTTTATTTTTATTAAAACACAGGGCTCATTAAAATGCTGGCTTTAGCTCTATGAGAAACCATTTTACGTTTNTTCAAAAGCACCAATTCTTCAGCACTACAAATTCCAGTTTTTCTGTATGAACTTTATTTTCTTTATATATAAATATTTGTTTATTTTTATTAAAACACAGGGCTCATTAAAATGCTGGCTTTAGCTCTATGAGAAACCATTTTACGTTTTATGTGCTATATAAATTTGATAACAAAGATAAAGGTGGCTATAATACTAAACTAAACATGTTTAAGAGTGAAACTGACAATATTACTAATGATGACATGATAGCAAGCATATTCTAGAACTTTTTCAAGAAATCTAAGAGATAATATTAGATTTAAGGACTTAGTAGCTCTAGAAATCACAGTGAGGTCATGAGGATGTAATTTAAATTATCAGAAAGAACATAGTCAAACAGAGGTAAAAAGAATATTGTCAAAACAGAAACCATGTCAGAATTCAACTCCAATCCTAATTTGATTAAATTGGTCAGTTCTAATTCCATTTGTTTAGAAAAGAATGAATAAACTCTCTTCAGAAGGTAAAATTAACTGATGCTTCTATACTTGAAGTTAATAGAGAAAAATATGAAAAATGACAGTAGTTGATTAATTTTAAAAAGAGAGAAAAGGAAAAATTAATATAAATATAGTGATTTTGAAACATTAGAAATTAAAATTAAATATATCAGCAATAATGTTAAATATGTAAAAACAAAAGATATAATCACAAAAACAATGTCAGAGTTATTAATATTTTTAAAGATATCCTACTTATAAGATGCATATCTTACAGTAAGGCAATGTAATTATAAATGACAGGAAAACATACCATACAAACTACCAAAAGAAAACAGAAAAAACACAGGTGAACTCATATTCAATGATGAATGACTGAACGTGCTTTCTTTAACATCAGAAACAAGGCACAGATGCCCACTCCTGCCACTTCTAGCCTACCCAGTACTGGAGGTCCTGCTGCTGCTCCTGCTAAGTCGCTTCAGTCGTGTCCGACTCTGTGAGACCCCATAGACGGCAGCCCACCAGGCTCCCCCATCCCTGGGATTCTCCAGGCAAGAACACTGGAGTGGGTTGCCATTTCCTTCTCCAATGCATGAAAGTGAAAAGTGAAAGTGAAGTCGCTCAGTCGTGTCTGACTCAGTGACCCCATGGACTGCAGCCTACCAGGCTCCTCCGCCCATGGGATTGTCCAGGCAAGAGTACTGGAGTGGGGTGCCATCGCCTTCTCCGACTGGAGGTCCTAAGACAGAGTATTTAGGCAAGGAAAAGAAATGAACGCCATCTGGATGCAAAGGAAGTAGTAAAATTATATCTGTTCATAGATGTCATGCTCTTTTATGTATACAGACCTAAATATTCTACAAGAAAAGCTGTTAGACCAAATAAACACATTCAGCACAGTTGCATGATACAAAATCAACATATGAAAATCACTTATATTTTTTATTTACTAACAATGAATACTCAAAAGAGAAAATTAAGAAAATAATTCCACTTAAGATAGCATCAAAAAGAACGAAATACTTAGCAATTAACTTAATCACAGAGACAAAAGACTGAAAACTACAGAATAGTTCTGAAAGAAAACAGATACAAAGTAGTGGAATGATAGTCCATATTCCTGAAGTGGAAAACTTAATATCGTTAAGATGTCAATACCACCCTAAGTGATCTACAGATTTAATGTAATCACTATAAAAATCGCAGTGATAGCTCTTTTAGAAGTAAAAAACAGAGTCCTAAAGTTCATATGAAAGCACAATCACCTAATTGGCCAAAATAGTCTTGAAAAAGAAAATCAAAGTTTAAGGTCTCACATGTTCTGATTCCAAAACTTACTATAAAGTTGCAATAATTAGGGATGGTGACTGTAAAGTGTATCTTTAATCTCAGAAAAAGAATATTTATAGAAGCTTATCTGCTTTACATCTACAGTTGCCAAATACCTATTGAGATATTTAAGGATGTTTGCCCTGTACAAAATGACGATAATTTAAGCGTTCTTTTTTTTTTCTTTTGACTGATATTTGAATCTTTTCCCCTTATTTCCATTCCTGCAACTGTCAGTATGATGAATCCTAATTTCTGGTTTGCAGTATTCTATTCTTGAAAATATTAGAAACAAGACACCATAGATTGTTAGAAGCTTCAGTAAGAAGTATTCAGAGTCTGAGTCTTTCTCATAACTCACAGTTCTAAATACACGAGTTGTAATTTATATGCTTAGAAATGTGTTAAATCTTTTACTTTACATTAAATATCAATGGTGTATTTTACACTGAACCTTATTATTACTTAATATTACCTTATTCTTTTTTAAAATTCAAAACTTATAGCTTATAGCTACCTTATAGCTACCAAGGAGAAAAACAAGCATTGNAATTTATATGCTTAGAAATGTGTTAAATCTTTTACTTTACATTAAATATCAATGGTGTATTTTACACTGAACCTTATTATTACTTAATATTACCTTATTCTTTTTTAAAATTCAAAACTTATAGCTTATAGCTACCTTATAGCTACCAAGGAGAAAAACAAGCATTGCTTAGAAATATATAGAGACTTGCCTGGTGATCCAGTGGCTAGAACTCTATGCTCCCAGTGCAGGGGGCTTAGGTTCAATCCCTGGTCAGGGAACTGAATTCCACATGCCACAACTAGGAGCTAGCATGACGCAACTAAAATATCCAGCATGTCACAGCTGAGGATCCCGCATGCTAAAACTAAGACCTGGCACAGACAAATAAATAAATAACAATATTTTTAAAAAGAAACACATAGTTTTCTTATCATTATATTTTCACTGTGAAGGATATGGAAGCACACAGTATGAGTGAAGACAGCCCAAATATTAGTGCATAAGGACCCTATTCCCTCCAAAAAAAATTCTCAGAGACTTAAAATAGTAAATATTTATTTCTGGTTCATGCTACACAAGCAATGCAGGGAGTTCTGCTTTAACATGTTATCAACTCAAAAAGCTAAGCAAGTAAAGGCTTCATTTCAACACGTACTTCTGCACGTGACAAATGAAATAAGAAAAGTGGATAGACAGTGTAGAATCTGGCTCTCAAGTATTTCACATTCTATTTTCCATGGCAAGTCAAGCTTAAGTCCAAAGTGAGCAAGCTTAATTTCAAAGGAGTGTGGAAATATGATCAGTCCTTTACAAAATATGCACAAGGAGAAAATTGGAAATGAAAAATATCCTAATGATCACTACACACAGTTCTAATAAATTTCTAGAAAAGAATTTAACAGAGTCCATAAAACCTGGGAAGCCTAATAAACTTCAGGTATATGGATTTTGTGAAAAACAAGATGCAAAGGGCTAAATCCAGTGCCTTTGTTCAGATTATCAAGGATTTGTGGGATTCTTTCATTAGGAAAGCAAGAAAAAATTACATTATGTATCAGGAAAATAAATATTTCCAAGCAGGCAAAGGGCTAAAAGCAATATGTAACACATTACTCATATAATGTGACTATATTAGAAATAAACTAGAAGATTTTAGTCAGGACTATAGTTTTTGTCCTGAAATCTGTGTAATGTGATAAATAGTTATTATTTCTAAGGATCTCAGTTGTTCCATTCCATCTTTGCAGCAGCAAAATCAGGACATATGCTGATTAAGGGAATTGCTGGAAATTCACTGGAACAAAGACCACCTTGTAACATTAATTTTAGTATGCTTTCCTTTTCACATTTGGAACATCGTGTTCTAGGTTAAATGATGAATCTGTGATCTTTGAAGAAACCAAGGTAGATAAAAAGTTATATTCTGTACTAAATTGAAAAGTTTTATTTCCTATTTTCAGACCTTTAAAGTACAGGGAAAATTCATATTGCTCTTTATGCTGACAAATCTCTTCAAGAAATGATCCACTTTCTGCCATCAAAATGGAATAGATGAATCGGACTCATTAAAAAAGGTTGTTATGAAAGAGGCTGTGATGATGCAGATTAATTTCCTACCATTCACTGCTTTAGAAACTTTTAAACATTTATTATTGCCATGTTTATGTGCTTGTGCAGTTCAGTAAAATGACAGCAACATTTTATCTCAAGCAGTTAGGGCAGAATGCATTTTCAAAATACATTTATTGGGCATTTTACTGAAATACAGGGCTGTAATAATGCATATAACATCATTATCATAAATAGTAGCTATAATAAACAATATTTAAAAGATTTTATGGGAAATAATAGCCAAAAAACAGCTTTCTCTCACTGTCTAGGAAATATACTTTAAAACTATTAGAGAGTTCTCCTATAGTTAATAGAATGTTTATGTTTAGCTAACAAAAAAGTTGATAAAGAACTGTCAGTATGATTTTTGTATATCAGATGTTCATATATCTTTTGCTAGCTTAATTTCAGAAGCAG